>OOFE01021911.1:18417-39105 GCA_900323365.1 Monocentris japonica | reverse complement strand
CGCTACAACTGCCGTTCCCGCTGCTTTTCCTGGGACTCTTCCCGTCGTCGTTCCAGTCCGTCCGCACGTCCCTTACGGCGCGGGAATAGTCGTCTATGTCAAACTGCTCCTGGCAGAAGGTGAACCAGCGATGCACCATGGTGTCCAGCCACAACTCGCCCTGCAGCAGCCCCTCTGGAATAATGAATCTAGGCATGGCCATATGAAAAGGAAAATGGATTGGGATGATCTTGTTGCTTCGCAGAATGCAGCACACCACCACCGTCTTGGTCTGAATGTTGACAAATTTGTAGCGGTGGCCCTCTCGGATGAGGTGGAGGTCGTGCTGGTTACGGGGTGGGCTGTTGGGTACGGTGACGTTGACCGGCAGCCGGGTTTTCTCCACAATGTTCCTGATGATGTGCTCGCCCTCCTGCATCTGAAGCTCCAGTGGACTGCAGGTACTGAACCTGCCTTTGCACTGGAAGGGCAAGCTGATGCTCTCGTTGGTGCGATGGTTCATGCAAATCAAGCACGGCATCTTGCCTCGGCCGATCTTACTGATGGAATTCAACTTCCCGATCTTTTTGAAAATGGTGTTGAATCTTGACTTCTCTTTGGAGGTCTTGGCATAGAGGATCTCGGCCTGGCCCATTAGTGTAAGTTCATCACCAGTGCTTAGTGTGATGTTGTAAACTTCAGTGTCTTCATTGCATTCCCCTGAAGCCATCTGAGAAAAGAGGACATACAGCTTCAGTACTGAAGTCTTATTTTGAAAAGGGAAATCCATGTAATAATCTCGACACTAACTTTAACAAATATTACTCAATAGACACACATTCAAGTTAATCATTTTCTAACCCTGCTTTTGGTAGTTCTGGTTTGTAGCTCAGTTACTGTCCTCTACAGTAACACATTTATAGGTGAGTACATCATTGTAACATTTGATCTCAGGTTGCAGTACAAGGGATTGTTTCATCACATCTTGTGTATTGGTAATTGTGAAAGAGGACAGAAAATACTGCAAAGAATGTCAAATATATTTATTGGGTTTCTTATTTGCCTCAAGCAATATTTCACGTTGTAATACATTTCTTTTTTAACACACACACACACACCTACACACCTACACACCTATGTACTAAGACTAATGATGTTGAAAATCTAGTATCCATCCCCTAAAGCCACTCCCCAACACACAGTGCAGTGAGGTGGACCAATAATCATCACAACTTCCTCAAAGGCTGCTTGTTGCCTAATAAGCTAAGTGTGATACTGCATATACCCAGGGTGTCTGCAAGTTTCATCAACTTACATTTCAGACTTTTAAGACCATTTTAATGCCAGTTAGGATGAAATATGAGACCAATTTCACACTTGTAAAAAAACGTAAAAATGAAAACTGTAGATCTATCAGAATACTATCTATCAGAATCGTCCAGTCATATAACCTGCATGACTGGACGAAGAACAGCGCACCAGAAAAACAACATTCTTGAGACCTAATGAATTTAAGGTTTAACTGTCTTCAATGTAAGACGTGACGTGCAGGCACCCTGGTACTACGACCGACCCTCGTGATCCCAGTAACAGAATAAAACGCACCTTAACGTTGAAAGTGATCTCTTCCATGACGTAAACCCTTTCGGGAAATGCTTTGGCCACCTCCTCCACGCTGTTGAAGTACTGCACAGGCTCTTTGACGTCTCTGTCCTGCTCCAGTAACTTAAACTGACCTGAGGTAGAAAGAGACAAATGTGTCAAACTCACAAGGTTTTACTTTTCAGTGCAAATATCACTGAAAATAATGTAAAACTAGGATCCTAAAATCTCATTGAGATGTATTGAAAGGACCTAATATCAGAGTAGGTGGAAAACATTGCAACCATTATGGAGAGAAAATATTGTTCAACAGCCACAATACAGACTAAACATTACGTCTCAGTAACATATGAGACAAATATTTGCCAATAACCCAATTAAAACAAGGTTGTGTTTACATTTGCTAGATTTCTCTACATTTATAGCATTTACTTTCCACTTTGAAAGAGCAGTTTTGTAGCAGTCAGTGAGGAAAAAAACCCCACATGATTTTGAAATGATTTTACAGCACAGCAAAAAGAGGTGGGTAAACTTTTCAGCATGACTGTAGTATATACTGTAGTCTAACAGCAGACTGTCACATGTTCTGCACTTCACGATGTAGGAGGACTCGCCTTTAGAAAACGAGTGATTTCTTGCAAAAAAAAAAAAATCGAAAAACTCAATTCATCACTATCACCACAACATTTTCTAACTTAATCTTAAGTCTTTATTGTATTCTACTGTATTTGTATTCTGTTTACAACACTAGTAGAGCAACATGAAGAAATGTTACATCAGAGCCGCTCTGCTGCTGATTTAGACCAAATCAAACAATCAATAGGTGAAAAGGTGCCCTGACATCACAAACTTAACTCATCACTTGCCGCCGTTACACTACAAGTTGGAAAAGGGCACTTTGCTCTGCTTTAGTATTGAATTTTCAAGATGATGGGGACAGTTTCCCAGCCAGATATTCAGCCATTAGGGTGCTCCAGAGGAAAATGATATACAGGATCAAAAATAGGCAACGGGTAAATTTCTCTCGTTTCCATGTGGATGGATCTGACCTTCATAGTGCACTGGGATCTCTATTTTGGGCCCGATGACGTAGTGTCCCTCCTCCAGACTGTGAGCAGTAATGGTCGTCCACTGACGGCAGGAATGAATCAAGAGGTAGTCGTTGTCTCTAAGTCCTTCAACCAACTCACCTATGGGAAGGAACACAACAAAAACACTTACGGATGGCGAGGAGGAGATGTTACAGTTACATGTAACTTCATGTAGTCCAGGATGACTGAGGTAAAGTGTTAGTGCAGTGAGGATGTCGACTGTAAAAAACTACTCCTTCTACATTTCTACATCTGTAGGGTGTACTGAACTAAAAAGTAGGAATATTTACCCACCAAGAAGGATAACAGCTCAGCAAAAGCCTTGACGGATCACCATTAGTACTTACAAGGACTGTTTTGTTTTATCAGTAATAAATGAGAACAAGACTAAAAATTGTTTTGTATTGTAAGTTGAAACTGACCTAAATGACTAAGCTGTAAGCGCTCAAACGTCTAGCCTGCAGAGTTCAAGTTAACAAACTGTTATTAAGAAGAGAAATCTATTTGGGTGAAGAAAATCTGATTTTTATGGCACAATCAGGGATGGTTAGCATTTAGAAGCTATGTTTTATTGAAGAAGTCCCAAGTTTACCTTCTCTGACAACATTCTCACAGGCCTGACGTAAAATTTGTCAAATATAAATGAAACAATTTACAATGAAGGAATCATTTTACACAACAAAAAAAGGTATATCCCTCTAGAGTTATATTCTTGCCAGGGTGGAAAAGCCTGTTAAACAGCATTTAGACACAACAACTCTCCATTGAAAGGTGCATTAAGTAAGATCTCCACTGCCCCATAGCACAAATTGCTGCAGGGGTTTGATGGGATTGTTGTCAATCAATACTAAAGACTCCAGGCGCTGAGTGGCGTGAGTATTTCTGGCTTTCCAAACTTGGAACATCACCCACCCTCGCTATGAGCGAGTGACCGGAGTTGCAACACATTTCCTTCTCAAGCCCAAATTCAAATAAAAAAACAGTATTATTTGGCATGGTGCCATATCACCTCTTCCCTAGACGTTTCTGTTGGAGCTCAATTCGCTAGCTTGCTCCTCTCTATTGTGAGAATGTGAATTTAATACTTTTGTCAATTACAGACTACCAAGAAGATTTTTTTTAAAAAAACAAAGCGCTGCGGTGGGTACTCACAATATAGGGAATTTATTAAGACGTGCATCAATGAAGAGGAGTGAAAGACCCTGATGAAGGCCTTGGTGAAACATGTTGGGGTTTTATTGTTTCAAGGTGAACTAGACATTCAATAAAGGTTTTTTTTAAACTGAGTTTAAAAGAGTTAAGAGTTGCCTTGGTTCTTCAGTACTGCATGTCTACTGCAGGCTGTGTTCAGACCTGTCCATGTGGCTGCAATTTCCTTGGTTGGTGATAGAGCTTGATAACAGTCAGAAATATTTCTTAATCTAAATTGTCTGCTTCTCCCTTGCCGTCTGGCCCAAAGCCAAACTGTGCCCAACATAGTAAATGTAACACTGGGTTTTAAAGTTTTGATTCCTGGCAATGCTCATTGATTGCCTGGTTACAGCTTGTATCTCTATCACTATGCTATAAAATCTTAAAATAAGATAGCTGTGATTAACTGTATTTTTGACCCCCTCACAATGAAATCTCAGACTCCACTGGTCCAATTTTGAGGAAAGAAGGAATGAAGCATTTTGGCGCCGTGTTTTACAAAAATGCTACTGATTGACCTGACTGGCGTCTGAGATATCACACGTGACAGCAGACACATGAATCCACAAAGACCATGCCCCATTATACAAGCACTGGTCATTTTAAATGAAATTAAACAGCCCAAAACAAAGGCTGCATCCTGTGTGGGGGAATAACGTGCTCACTGTTGCCTTGTTTAATATAACTCAACCCAGTCATGCCATTCCTCTCTATATGGACTGTGAGCAAAGGAGCTGTGTTGCCACTGGACGGTACCATAACACCACAACAGTAAAGTGTACACACCCTAGGATACATGCTCCTGCTAAAACTCATTCAGTCATCTGTGGTTATGTTTTGCACTGACCATCTTCGGTACCGCCTTGTATTGTTATTGAACATGTTTTTTCTTTGTGAGGCCAAAGATGATTTACCAATCTAGTTTGACAAAGTTTTCATCTAATCAATCATATACCAATACTGGTGAGACTGTCATGTAGTTATTGTTGCAGCCCTAACCTGCTACAACTATCACTCCTTCCTCTGCTGTAGTGTTTTTTTACATTGACCTTCATGATGATATTCACACGTTTTAAAAGGGTCAATGTGTTGCAGCACAGAACAATCCTCCATTTCCTTAGTTGTGGTTTATATCTGCTGAGTTGTGCTGTAAATTTATCCATTGCTCTTCACACTTTAATGCTTTTGCTATTCGTTTATGACTGATTATTTGCATCTACTCTCTGGGGATTTGTATCATGGTTTACACTATCATGGTCTACACAGTGCAAGGCATAGAGGTCAATCTTGCCAATAGGCAGTAGAAGGGGACTCGACCCGCAGCAGAGTATATTTCAGGGACCAGGGGCTCGGACTGGGTTCGGGTTATCCGTGAAGCTAGAAGACTTAAACTAGCAAAACGCTAAAACCTGGAAAGAACAGTTGCAAAGGATGAAGAGTTATACACGTTAATAAGCCCCCCTTTGCGGGAAAGGCAACAATCGTGATTCATAAAAGTCGATTGCAGTAACTTTCCTTAGTCAACGGGCTTGGTATACGTTAGCTAGCGAACGTTAGCTGGGTTATAGCTTGAAAACTTAGTAGTGCCCAAGAAGTCGCTTACCGTTATCCAGCTTGACGATTTGCGGCAACCTATAAGCACTGACAAGTTGATCTAACAGCAAAGACGTCGTGCTCCATGTAACATCTTTCAAATTGTTGTACAGCATTGACCCAAGGTCCATATTGCTAGCTTACGTTGGCTAACTGGCGAGCTAGCTAATTGTAAACACTTTCACAAGAGGCTACGCTATGCTAACCAACCAGGGAGTAAGTCAACTCTCCAGTGATAGCTTTATACTTGACATGTTCCTGGTCAGTCGTCGCATGTTGTCCTTTTCATTTTGCTACGTATCGTTGAGGTCTGTTTTCTCATAATATTGCACTGCCATGTTTGTTTGTCTGATAGTCCTTAGCTAGCGACAGCTGCATCAAGCTAGTCAGAGTTAGCCAGACTGATACGGGAAGTTAAGACATTTTGCCTTTTTAAAAAAAAGCGTAAGTTCACGTTCAACAAAAACAATCACTGTTGGGGTGTACACTACAGAAAAACAAAATCGTATCATAGTACTTAGTGCAATTACTTAAGTACTTTACAACAGAGACAAACAACATAACATTGTTTTAGAACGCATGGTATTTTCTAATGATTTTCTGATGTTCACATGTTCGTCTTATTTTGAAAGTGATTTTATTTTGAAAGTGACTTCCGGTATGAAATGGCTACAATTTTCAAAATAAGATCTTATTTTGTCTATTTTCATTAAGGCTCTACTGCCACGTTTGTACACCCTGCATACATGCGATTATTAATGTATTTCATACTTTTCAGTCGTATAATTCTTCACAATGTGATGAACTGACATGCAGGGATGAGCTCCAGCCCCACCATGACCCTGAATAGGAATCAGTGGGTATGGATGTTGTATCTTATTATTATTTGTTATCTCATTTAATCTCATCTTGTTTATTTTTGGGCAAGCATATTAAACTGCAAAAAAGTTTGAAAACAAATACTGAAACACAAAAGCTTGGAAGGAGACAAATGTAATCTATCACTATATATCAGTCAATTGTTGCAATTCAGAAACCTCTATGCAGGGCCTGTATGTTATGTTCCTTCCACCCAGGGTCCAACTTGGCTCAAACATGTAAAGCCATTGTCAGTGCATGCAGTTGTAACAGTTCGTTTACACTGGGGCATGGAGAGGGCCATAAACCCCCTGTCAGGAAGCCAATGAGGGCAGTCAACAATTAATGTTAAATTGGAAAGGAAGAAAGCAAATATTATGATCACAAATGTGTCCTCAGGGTAAAAAATATCGACCTATGCCTTCATCAGGGAGTCGATCACTATCAGCCACATGAACATCCAGGATTTGCAGTCATTCATATTTCCTTCCCTTCTTTCTTTCCAGAGTGATTCCTGGTTTGGGGAAACCTGAAGCTCCCCTCGTATCTTTCCTCTTCAAAATCTTCTACTGAGTTCAAGGGAGAAGGTGCTGGAAAATAACTAAAATGAGATGACCTTAGTTTTGTTGAAAAAGACCAAAGACACTCACAGATGCCAGAGAATCCCATAACATGAATAAAGAAGACAAAACTGCAGGACGTTTAAAAAAAAAACTTGTGGTGGTGTTGAGTACATGTTACATTACTGACACTGTCATCACACTTCCTGATCCTCTCACTACAAATAGGGAGTATTTCCTCTATTTAGTCTGTAGTCGAGTGCAACTCTGAATAGCCACCATGTCTTTCCTGGACACTCTGCGCCAGTGGGACGAGGCCATAGCTTCAGTCGACAAACAAGATTTGTCAGGTGCCCTTCAAATTTTTCTGTCGATCCAAGAACCGAACTCCAAAATTTATTTTGACATCGGCTGTCTCCATCTGATCGGCCAAGACCTGGATGCTGCTGAGAAGGTGAGTCTGACCTCGTTGGCCGATATGGTAGATAATAATCCGATCACAATCTTTTGTAATAATCTGAATTACTGTACTTGGTTGCAGCTGACAATGCTAAAACGGTATCTTCCAGTGTAAAAGTGCAAGTCATAGAGAAAGCAGAAGTGGTAGAATACCATTTCTTGTTTCCTCTGGAGGAACTTAGCACATTTTCAAATTCTTCCACTCAGGCATTTGACTGCAGCATAGGCAAGGACGAGCATTTGGCTGTTGCCTTCTTTCAAAGAGGAATCACCTTCTACAAAAAGGAGAGGCAAGACACAACTACCTCACAACCAAACGGGCCACGTTATTTTTATGTTTCTTTTTGATTTAAAATTCCTATTAATTGCACTTTGAAAAAACTGTTCACTGGATAAATTCAGCTTTTATTATTAAAATGCACATTCTGCCATTGCTGTGTTTGATCAAATGCAAAAGTTAGTGACTGGTTGTTCCTGTTCAAAGGTTTGAGGAGTGTTTGGCGGATTTCCAACACGCCTTCAAGACACTAAGAGGCAACCAGCTGATAGATTACAAAGCTCTTGGTCTCAGATACAAATTACATGCTTGTGAGGTGAGTATGTGAAAACCTCCTGTATCAATACTCACTTTAATTATACATCAACACTAAATAGTCTGAAATGTTTCAACACCTGTATGTAGTATTTTGTTTTCACGACATGAACTCCCAAATACAACTGCAACTCTGGAAAAAAAAAAAAAAACAGACTGGGGAGTACTTCTCAATTCCCCGTGTGCCCTAGATGCTACTCTGTGCAATGGGGGGATTTAAAATGCTTTAAACCTGAAATGAACATGCACACAAGCTGCTCGTGACAATACCTCTCGCCACAGGTTCTCCACAACATGGCCCTGGCTGAGGCTCAGCTGGGCCAGTGGGAAAAAGCAAAGGAAAACCTCGTGAAGGCGCTCAGCTACAAGGCGGAGACCAAGCTCAGCATGATCGACAAAGCTCTGCAGTCCACCCTGGTCAGTTAGTCTGAAGTGGTCTCCCTCATCCTAAAGCCCTTAAACCCATACCAGTATTATTGGATTGAAGCTGCTGATGGCTGATGTGTTGCGCAGATGTTCAGTAACTTAGTGTTCAGTGTTTCCCCCAGAATTGTTTTCCCGTCAGGGTGGGAAAGCCTCTGAAACACCATTCAGACCATCATGGGATACTAAAACTCTCCACTGAAACACAAGATGATGAAATTGTTTTAGGTGGGTTGGCAGCTCTTAAAGGAGTGAAAGGGAAACCTGGGATACACTACTTACTGAACAAAATGTGATAAAATAAAATCACATTGGAGGTGGACGACACTGACTGTCTGATAACCAACTTTTAAGAAAAAGCTGATATCAGCCCAGTATATTTGCAAACAGATTTATCGGTCTAACCCGACTCAAAACTTCAAAGTCTTCCACTGTCAGAAACGGCCGACAAACATTGTGAACCTTTTCTGGAAATTAAAACGTCACTGGGTAATTTCACATCGCAAAACGTTAAAATGTGAGTCCCATGTTGATCATAACGACATCTCACCAACAGAAACAGAAGCTGTTCAAACCAGTCGAGTTCCCATCAAAAGTGCTCTTCAAACCAAATAAGCACTACGTGGCGGAGCTGGAGAAGAAGGACTATCTGGGCAAAGCTAAGGTACCACTTCTTCTAATGGCAGACCTTTGCATTGATAGCATATGGTACCAATGAGTCTTTTTAAATGTACAATAAAGTGGAGATTTTGTTTTTCCAGAATGAATGGAAAGAACTTTTTTTTCCTTCAGAGAGTTACAGACATAACTTGCAATTTTTTCTGTCTGCAGGTTGTTGCCTCCATTATTCCTCAGGATGAGTTCTCTGGGTTTGCTCCGCTACAGCCGCAGGTGAAGTACAAAAGGCTTTTCATGTTAAATGTCATGACGTTAAAAAAAGCTCTTTATTGAGATTAGAAAGATCTGGAATACAATGTACAATAAATAACGAGTGAAGGCCTTCCAGTTTGTGTCAAATATCAACACGATGATAAAGAGCCGAGCTGATAAGTTCATATGCAACAGCGGCTGAGTTCACCAAAGATATATCTAGAGAAACTTTAGTAAGTTCAGTGCAATTCCCCAATATTTTCTTCATATTTGTCCCATCTCTTACAAATCTTTCTTACCTAAAACATCTCAAATAGGACATAACTATTTTTTTATAGACTCAAAAAAAAAAAAAAAACACCAATTAATCAAAAGGATTAATCTACTTTTAAAATATTGTCAGAGTATCTAAAATAATACAGGAAATACAGCCTGTTTCAAAAGTAGACATTACTCGGAGGGGTTGAACGTGTGAACGCAAATGTCCGAATCAGTTGGTCTGGAAATCAAACTGACTTTACCCACCCAGCACCCTGGTCTGACAGCCGTTTTAACGCTGAGTGAGCCCAAGTGTGACTGGAGCAGCAGATTCTCCGGAGTATTCTCGACGAGCGAGTGGGCGTGTCGATGACGTATTTATCATGCGACTGGCGCGAAACCGGGATAATACAAACGTCCAAGGGTGAGGAACAAGTATCGACCCTCTCGTCGATACTGCGGATACATCTAAGAACATTTAGTATTGACATCAACGCAAAAGCGGCCACAGAGTGAGTCGGTCACTTCGTCCGCCGTCTTCGTGCTGTAAACAAAACACTATAAAACACCCGGTAGACAGTACATGTTCGTCATCACAACTGATATTTCATGTTAGGAACTATTAGGAAATATTGCATTTGATGTTGTGTTTTACCATGTTAGGAACTATTGTATTTGAAAACTGTTGAACTGTCTGCAGCACTATTGATTTGATGCTTTGTATTTCTGTGGCCACCTGACAGGTTGAAGATGGTCCTACTGATCCTAAAGCACCCGAGGTTCTGAGGTAGAACGGTCCTATGTGCTTAGAATCAATTCAAACACCACCAGATAGATGTTCTCCAAATATCCAGGACAGACAACTGTGCAAAAGACCGTCATATTTAAGGTTCTGTGGGATAAATGAAAAAAATAAAATATCACCCTCCACAGGGTGCACTTTGAGTTCACTGTACAATCAATGAGGATGCTGGGCAGCAAAATGAGACTGGCAAACTGGCAACCCTCTGATAATAAGCCTGATTCTCCAATCTATGGAAGTTAATGCTGCCAAATTTCATTTTGTGAGTGCAGACATGCTTATATGGTTACACAGAGTAGATTAAATCACATTCAATCACATTGGTTGCAACTTTAGTGATCCTTGCAGGGAAATTGGGATGTTGCAGCAGCATATAATTGGATACAGCAACAGAAAAAAAGGATGTAATGGAGGAAATTGAGCATAATAAATATAACAACACGAGAACATATTAGCAAAAAGTAGTAACAAGTAAAAATATGTAAGTGAAAAAATATGAAATGATATGTTTATAGCATCTATAGAGGGTGTGCAAAATGACTAGTAGAACCAAGAAAAGAAAACATGGAAAATATGGAATTTGAGAATTTAACAATTGGCTGCAGGTTGCTTCTCTATTGTGTTGCATCAGTAGGTGGTAGAAAGCAGCAAATGCACACAGGAAATGTCTACACGTGCATGAGAGTAATACCTGTAAAAACAGCTCCAGTATGAGCATTCCCTTCCCCGGCAGGTCTCCGCACTCCACCCCCACCATGTGTCTTCTGTCTCCGCAGGGCTTTGGAGGGAGATCCCCACACAGTACTTTTTGAGTTTGTCCCCGAGACCAGCGATGAGTTGGCGGTGGTGCCTGGCAACATCGTCTTCGTGCTTCAGAAAGGTGCCGACAACTGGGCGTCTGTGATCTTCAACGAAAGAGTAAGCATCCAGTACAGTGTCCGCAGCTTATCCCATAGCTGCTCTGCGTCTTCTCAGAGGAGACCTCAGGGTTGGAAGATCAGAGTCTTCTCCTTGAAATACCTCTGTTAGCTGAACTCAAACACTCATCGGCTCCATGTCATTTTCAGAGGGGGCTCGTTCCTTACAATTACCTGGAGCGTTTGGAGATCACCTTGTCTTCCAAACAGAACGCGGTAAGGTTCATAATAGTTTAACACATGGTGCAGTTCACAAATGTTTTCATTTCTGAAGCAGGGGTCTGGTCTACTAGTCAAGAGCTTCTCACTGACGGTTTTGGAGATCTTCATGTGTCTCCACTACACGTCAGGTCAAAATACTGGAAATAGTAATAGGATACAGCAAAGAAAAATAAATAGGAATAAAGCAAATGAAGCAGTATGGATTCCACCATTAATTGAATCTAATGGTTACTATATCATCTAAAAATGATGCAGTCAGAAAAAAAACAACACCTGATTGCTATGGTACAATATTACCAGTGATTTTTTTTTTTTTTTTTTACTATTTCAAAAATCACTCAACAAGCTTCTAAAACGGCACGTAAGCTTTCAGAGGCAACGCTCTCTTTGGGTTGTTGAAGAAAAGAAACAGGAAGTTGTGTTGTAATCACCAGGCTATATCAGTGTGAAGACAACTTCCTGTATACCCTTACACACATTTTTTATTTGTCACTGTATGTAGGATGGGAATAACCCTGGACAGGGAAATCCTGAGCCTCCACGACGAGACCCACCAACCAGACCTGAGAGGAAACCAGGTATGCTCGTATGTCTGACACACCATTGAAGTAAACAAACATTTAAACTCACCCTAGGATGCTTGGTTTGGCGGTTATGGACTAAGAGGTACCGTTCCTTCTGACCTGAATCTGACCCGTTGCCACATGATGGATATGAAAAATGTGGTTTGGATGCCCAAGGACAGAGGGTTGGAGAGCGTGTGAAGGTTTGCACTAAACCCTACGCTATGATATCCCTGCATCTAACGTCATTTGACAGTAAAAATTCCATGTCATATCCACTAAACTTCTGGGGACAAAGCGGAGCAATGACTGATGACAAGATATTATTTGGTCAGTGTGATCAATTATTAGTGGTAGGTCACTAAACTATCAGCCTGGAGGGAGCCCTGGTCCTGAATGCTCCCTGGTGGGATTTTCAGTAGGTCTTCCCCTCCTATCACCGATGTTAGGTTGAACTAACCCACTATACTGCCAAAAGGTTCTACAATACGTTCTGCCGTCTGGAAAAAAGCCAACCCTTTAGACAGCTCTTGGTATTGATCAGTAACAGATCACTACTATTAGTAGTACTCCTCATTGGGCACAACTGGGGAAACAAGAAACTTTAAACCACTAAGAATCGATTCTATTCTTCTTTAATCACGGCACTCAATCAACAGTGTGGAAAAATGTACATTATGAACATAAACAAAACTTTTGCTTCCTTCTTCGGGGATACATCACGTCAGCTGTGACTCCCGGCGATAAAAGCGAGGGAGACGCACAGCCTGAGGTACGTAGAGTGAAATCCCAATAACATGTAATATCAGCGTTCCTGCCCGGGCCTTCCCGAAGCTCATCCCTGTTCCACTGTAAAGACATGGATTGTGATCTCAGTGCCGATGACTTTGGGAACGCCGGCGCTGAACTGTCAACTTCTTCAGGTTTAAAGGAAAACTACACCCTCGGATACTCCTGCACTGTTAAAACATCACCAGTCTGTGGTGTTTGGCGGTGAAGTGTTGTGATTTACCTGTTTGGTGAACCCTCTTTCCCTCATCCTGCCTCGTCTACTTCCTCTTCAATTAGTGATTACCCAGGGTGCCTTTTGACAACCCCTAGAGGAGGGGGGGGGGCGTGCCTGGCTGAAAAAGTGAGAGTAAAGAGAAAACAACCTGTGCTGTGTCTGGCCTGTCCAAGAGGGTGTTTTTATTTTACGACCGACGACAGCTCTGCAAAGATGAAGCTGTGGCTGCATTGCATTCTGGTCTATTGAGGCTACTGTTGTTTTTTAACAGTGCTAAAGCGTTTTAGGGTGGATTTTTCCTTTAAATTATTATTTCTATTTCTCTATTTTTAAAAATAATATATTTTTAAAATATGGCAACTTTTATATCCCTTTATTCTTTTTTTTTTTTTTAATTCTCATTCTGTCATGAGTGAAGGCCTTCCAGTTCCAGTTACTTACTACATTACTTTTCTAATGTATTTTATTCCCTATGAAATGTGCCTTTAAATCATAACATCCTTTCGAATGACTTCCCCGTCCTTCCCTTAATGCCAGGGTGAAGAGCGCACTGAAAACTCATCTTGTATTGTGAAAGTACATTTCACCTACAACATAGCGGTGTGTGTGCCCCTTGGCTCTCCCTACACGATGCTGGTCGGGACGATCAGTAAGAAACTGAACCTCCCTGCCGCCTCACTCACCTTGAGGTATGGTGCACTGTTAAAAACATCACCCCGTAGTTTCTCCGTCTGTCTAGTCCTTTGTTTTTGACTGGTCTGATAGCTTCCCTGGTTTTCTGTCTTACTATTTTTGTTTTCTTCTTTTTCAAATATAAGGATGCACCTTACCTTAATTTACAGTGTAAAGGCTAACCGGGGTGGGAGGGTGTTTGTTTTTATTACTACTTATTTGTAAAAAAAAAAAAAAGGAAAAATTGAATTGTCAAATATCTGTGAATGTTCCATCATATTTTTCCACCAATAAAATCACCCGTGTAAGCAAAGTAACACGTTTAATTCCTTTTTTCTGATTCCAGCTCAACCTCCCCGGCAGCTGGACCAACCGTAATCGATGTCAACACGGAAATGGAAAATGTTTGGAGTGGTGCCAGGGGTGGCCGCATCACCTTGTGGTGTAACATCAAGGATGTAGGTAGCAGTTTGACGTGCATGTTGGCCCTCACCAATACCAATACTACTACCAATACTTTTGGATTGAAGCTGCTGATATTCTCAGTATCTTTAAATTTGATCATTTTCATGCCAAAAAGTTCCAAAAGTCGACGGAAAAAAGTATTTGGGGTTTTCCCCTTAGAATCAATTCAGGTTAAGGGCTTCCCATAGACGACCAATCTACTATTGACCAATTCTTCAATAATATGTAATCAATAAAAGAGCAACATACCCATAACATCAGAAGTGGATCACTGATTGGCCGATACGCAGGCCAACATCAACAAACCAATATATTGGTCTGACCCGAGATACTAGTAGAGCTGGTTCAGATCTGAGGTCTTTAGCTCTGAAACAGGTTCTCCTCAGGGCTTTGTACAAATCTCCTGGTTCCTGCCTTACATTCGTTGTTGGATGTTGTGTGTCTTTAGCAAACTAATGGGAAGCCAGAGAACCAGATTCACCTGGTGGCCCTTCATTCCTACGAGTCAACAAACGCCGAGGACCTCACTTTCCATCAGGGGGATACGATCATATTTCTCTCCAAAGGTGACGTACAATTCTCTGGGCCGCGTATTGGCAAAACCGTCATCTTAGATATTTGAAAGTTATTTTAATCCATGTCCTCTCCTTTTTCTTTAGTTAACCAGGACTGGTGGGAAGGGCAATGTAATGAAAACAGCGGTATATTCCCTGCATCCTTTGTGGAAGAAGTTCCTGTTAATGGCCAGTAACACCACATGAAGTAACCACCAAAATGACTTCAGTCAGTATAACACATGTTTTGATGGAGTCGCTCACCGGACACCATGTACACACCTTATGTTTTCTGTGTGCCAGTCTTCTGGATTGTAAACCACTGTACACGCTGTGGTGGACAGCTGGTGACAGCATTTAATACCATGGTAACATGACCTTATAAAATCCTTATTTAAACCTGAGATGTTGACGAAGATATCCCAAATAAAGAACATGAGAAAATAAATGATGTACTTTCATTATTCATTGAACAAAAAACTCACAAAAAGATGTTGTGTGCAAAAGTAAGTGAACTCCTTCAATCAATAACTTGTGGCTCCTCTTTTATCAGCGATGACTTGCAGTAAAGCCACTAACCGGTCTCTTCATCCTCCTTGAGGGAGTTTATAACTTTACTAGGGCCACTTCAGGTACATGGGGGGGGACACAGCTCAGTGACTGGACTCCTCCAGCCTATAGAGAACCTCATGCATGCTGTCTGAATTACTTGCACCCTAAAATCCTACTGAAATGTTTCGGAGAGACTAGTTACAAACCGTGTTCACAAAGAAGCTGGGTTAGCACAATAGGGACTGGAATATACTGCTGCTAAATATGAAGTCTACATCTTAGTAACGTCAAATATGAAATTAAATACAGTTTCAAAAGACCCACATTTTTATCTACATTACTCTAGAAGCACAATGCGTAGTATTAATACATTCCTGCATGTTACTGCAGAGTATGAATTGAACGTTGAGTGATTTTGCTAAAATGATGCAGCTTTGTTTTCATTCTTAAAAATTGTGTACCTACACTGAAATACCCGGGGTGTAATTTAGCAGAAATGAAACAAGTTCGTAGAGTTTTATATTTGTTTTTTTTTTTTTAATGTAGAATTTCATTTTCTTCACTTTGAAAGAACGACGTGTAGATCCATCACAACCGCGCTGAATGGATGTTCTTTCACGGAGAACCTTTCTGGGTCAAAATGTCTTTGGAAATACTTTTTACTTTTGACACCTCAGTCACTGGCGTCATGGGGCATCAACCCTTTGCCACATGCAGCTCTCTCTTTATAATCCTAAGAAAATAATACGCTATGTGGAGGTCTGGAGATTATTTCCTGAGAACCTCCATGAAATATAAACTGTAATTACAAACAATATATAGTTAACACCAGTGAGATCAGGTGGGTTGCTGGTAAATGATCATGTGGACTTCCCTTCATCTTCATAGGCAATAGCGATGCCTTTCCTCCCCTCCACTGCCTTCACCACAGGAGTCTCTCCCAGCTTCTGCTCCAAGCCCTGCCAGCTACGACCCGCCAGGAAAGAAGCTGGAAAACACAAAGGGAGATTGAAAGACTTCCCTGCCTTTATGTCTGCATGTTTGTCTATGAATGACTGAGTTTTTTGAGAATATTTCTGTACAAAATCCCAGAAAACAACTGATGCACGTGTGGACATTACATGTAACAATGTCAAATGATGCGGTCTCCTGTGTGCAGCAGAGCTTTGTGATTGTCCCGTACCGGCTGAGTTGGTGGCCACAGTGAGCGTCTGGTTCCTGAGGACCACAGAGGAGCCGAATGAGGACGCCACAGACCCATCGTGTGACAGATGTCGGCTTCGCAGCGCTCCTGTGATCAGAGATATGTCGGTCTCATCGTGCTCCTCCTGCTCATTGGCCAAGGGCACATGACTCCGCCCACCTGGAACAAATTTGAGAATGAAAGTTAGCAAGAGGCTCCAACAAACTACTGAAAGTGCTTTCGGTGTTTTGGCTGGCTATTATTTTTTATGCAAGTTAAGAACTGTATACAAATTACTTTCAAGCAACTAAAACACAATGTTCATTTGAAATCATGGTTATTAATCAAATGGCCATTTGGTCATTTTCTGGTGGCAGTAAAACCCAATCTAACCTGGCAGGAGATGGCGAAAGTCTGTGACATATTCCTCTGACCACTCCCTGTTCTTGTTGCAGGCCACCTCCATCTCAAATGGCGTCACTATGGGTTTGTAGAACTCACTAGAGTCCAACAGCGTGTTCTCGGGACAGGCAATTAACACAAAAATGTCAATTTCAAGAAAGTTGGCAAGTTTGGCAACATTCAGTTTCCCCAAGGCAAACATATAGCTCTTCTTCCCAGCTCTGTGGATGGTCTCCTTCAACTGCTGGATAATGCTGAGGTAGTCGGCCACACCCAGCGTGCCAACCAGGATGCCCACCACATTGGCGTCTTTGGCTCTTTCTATAGCATAATACCGCTTCATCAGAGCCCGGTTGACACTTATCGACTCTGTCCTCCCCGTCATTATTAAGGGGTCAAAGGAACAAAATGTGCAGCGGTTCCAAGTCATCATGAAGTTTCGTAAGATTGCTCCCTCTTGGCCTATAAAGAACATACTGTAATCCTTGATGCTTAAACCCCTTCTCAAGGCAAACCGCCTTCCGAATTGACAAACAACCTGGCTGTTGTCTTGGTCTGAGGGAGAGGCGTCATTATGTTGTCTTTGCGTCTGTCCGTGACTGTTGCAGTGCTCCCCATCCACAAGGAGTGTTGAGGCAACGATGTTTGGATACTCCGAAGTTAGGAGGGTCAGGAGATCATCTGAGGGTGCAAAATCAATATGTTGTATTCACTTACAGAAAGGAAATCATTTACAAACCTCAAAGCTAAGATGGCAAGTGGGGAGCCCAAAGTACATTTTTCTGACAAAAGGTTTGTCTGATATAAGGTTTTGGACATATCTTTGTATTTAACCTTTTTCACGCCAAAAGTGTTCAGTGTTTCCCCCGGGATTTTATTCTCGCCGGGTGTAAAAGCCTCTGAAGCTGCATTTAAACCATGTGACACTACGACTCTAACTCTAATCCCAGGAAGATAACGATTTGAAATTTGACCGTGAAATATCCGTTGTATATTGGCCCGACATCAGATAAAGAGCATGAGTCTTCGCAGGGCAACTTACCGATAACGTGGACATAGTTAACATCGTACAGGACGATGACGGGACTCTGGGTGTCAGGGTAGAAGTCTCTGAAGGTCGAGGCACACTTCTCCAGGTCCACCGGTCTTCTCTCAAAGACGTACATCAAGGGCAACCTTCTGGAGGGGCTGAGGCAAGCCCTGCCATAGTGCACAATGCAGTCAGCTCCAACGTGTTCTGCTGCCACTTCATCCACGCAGCAACTGGTCAGGAGAGGTCAGGAAAAACGTTTATGTCCAAAAAGAGGACAACACTATCCCATTATCCCACTAGTATTAATGCAAGGACAACAAAGCCTGATAAAGATTATAAGGCTATTATTATGAACGTCACCTACATGATTTATTTTCACCTAACAACTCACTTTGGATGAGGCCACTAACCACCCAAAATGTCAAATAGCATGAGTGTAAAACTAGCCCAACAAAAACATCTCAAGCAATAAGAGTATTTTCACTTTTGTGCTACCTGCCATAGGACGTGTCTCCCAGTATGAACGACTTGGCTTGTGTCTCCCTCTCGATCTCTACAGCTACTGCAACTGAATCCACCAGCAGCTCATCGGGAAACTGCAGAGCAACCTGTGGGCATCAAGTGTTCTGTTAAGTGACTTCTTGCACAGGGGAGCAGTTTTACTTCTGTTTTATATGTTAGGGTGCGACCAATGTGATCAAAAGTTGATCACAAGGCTTATTTGCCAAAAAAGTGTAGCCCTTTAACTCTCTTTTAAACAAGAGGCCTGGTTTGATTTCCGTGTCTGAAAGTGAAAACAATGCATCCACCTTGCTGAAGTCATGCTGACGGATGAAGTCGCAGGTCTTCTTAATCTGATACAGCTCTTGTAGGTTTTCTGAGGGAGCTTTCTTCTCCACGGTTACATCCACCACGCGCTGAAGAACCGCCTCCGAGCTGCTGCTGAAGGCATCAGCCATCGCTGCATCTAAAACAGGGGCTGCAAACAATCGATCAGTCAATAATTGTCCAACCAAGTAGTTCCCTGCCAACCTAGTGGCAACTGGCACGTCTTGCTCATACAAACCAAAAACATTCATTGGCAGTGGGTTCATTTGCTCTCCTACGACGCGTTGACGTTCATGGTAGCCCCGATGCGTGACAGCTCTTGTATGCAGAAAATGTATCGCCAAACTCGATTCATAAATCTCGAAATTGAATTTAATGTTACCTTGCTTATCGACAAACAGAAATGGTTGGTTATTAAGGTCTTATGGTAAAATTCAGCCTATAGATGATCCACCAAGCAGCACTTAATTTCGATAACATTTCAACTAAAGAGCTGATTGCCGCTGCCGCGCTCCACTGTGTATCTCGGTGGCTGGAGATTATGGGATTAACAGGCGAACCAATTGTAAAAGTGTAAATAGTGTTGTAATAAGTGCCGCTTGGTTTATTGGATGTATGCCGAATTTATCATCAGCTCCTTCTGATACGTAGAAGGTCTGAAGTTATGCTCTACCAGGTGTGTAGCCTAACCTTTACCAATGAACAAGGCAACTGTTAATCACCAGATTTTTGAATGAAGTTTGGCATGGTGTTCTTTCCGTATAATATAACGTAGCTAGCAAAACAGTAGGCTATTTTACAGTTTTTCGTGCTTAAATAAAACCAAAACATAGATTGACAACGGGTTCACTTGTTCTCTTACGAACAAGTTAACGTTAACGGTGCTTTAACTAACAACATGCTTCACATTAACCATCACTGAAGTTACCTTGGTTCCGTTAGCTAGCTAGCTAGCTAGCTAGTTAGTTAGCCGGCAGTTGAATCAGACTCCACAGCGCTGCGTTTAGCATCCGATTCAATCAACATGGCATTTAGAAGACGTTAACAGACGTTTTATTCTTGCGGTAACAGCGATGTATTGAGTTATAATTCAGCGTCAAATAGGTAGTTGTTGACTGGTAAATGTTCCTTTTGCAGCTATACACGTGTGATAAATTTTACACAACACCGGTTGTACTCGGGTGAGTACCTACAGTTCACGTTTCTTCAAAATAAAAGCCACAGAATACAATAATTGTCTGTTTTGTAAGCCGCGTGCTTGGAGAGCGGAGTTTCCTTTCCTCAGCTCCACTCATATGCACGACCAGGCGCCTACCTGCAAGTGACACCTACTTGCACTGTATAGTGTATGAAGAGAAGAGGAATCAGGTTCAGTAATCCCTGTATCTTCTGGCAAGTTAATTCATATGTCACCGTTGGCAGGGTTCAAATTGAGGGAGCAGTTATGGGGGGGTCCCCTGTTTGGGGGGTGAAAGGCTGCTGCAGCTGCTGTCACATTCATTCAGATATTCACTTGTACATTTGTAAATCTTTTCTGACTTCAAATTAAGAACACGGGTAGGTTAATATTTTCTGAGCATAGTTCTCAGGTGTTTTGCTAGAAAGAAAGCCTTCATAGAGAAAGTCACTCGACATCTTTGGCCTTGTGCCCACAGCAGATGATATTAGAATCGTTTTTTTGGACATAAGATGTGCAGAAGTTGAAGCAGAGATTGAACAAGCCGGTATTTTAAAATGGCGGTTAGTGATTTTTGCGTAGCTTGTATTGACCAATCAGCTTTTTAGTCCTGCAACTCCCCTCCAATGGTTCCTGGTCCCCCAAAAAGTACTCCCTCACTAGCAGGAACTTTTTGGGGGGCCAGGAACCATTGGAGGGGAGTTGCAGGACTAAAAAGCTGATTGGTCAATACAAGCTACGCAAAAATCACTAACCGCCATTTTAAAATACCGGCTTGTTCAATCTCTGCTTCAACTTCTGCACATCTTATGTCCAAAAAAACGATTCTAATATCA
>OOFE01021911.1:7132-18397 GCA_900323365.1 Monocentris japonica | reverse complement strand
CGGTATTTTAAAATGGCGGTTAGTGATTTTTGCGTAGCTTGTATTGACCAATCAGCTTTTTAGTCCTGCAACTCCCCTCCAATGGTTCCTGGTCCCCCAAAAAGTACTCCCTCACTAGCAGGAACTTTTTGGGGGGCCAGGAACTATCCAAGATGAATCTTTCCCCCCCGGGGATCAATAAAGCATCTATCTATCTATCTATCTATCTATCTGTCTATCTTTTCGAGGCTTTTTTGACCGTAGAGGTTCCTGGAACTAACTGTGTACTAAATCCCTGGTTAGTTCCTGCGGTAGGAAAACAACATATGTGTTCTAAGTCGAGTAGGGTCCAGCTGCAGCCTGGAGACAAGCCCCTGGCATGACAAGCCTGTGGCATGACGGAAGCGCCCCTGGCGTGACGGAAGTAGTAAGTACGAACAACAGAAGTATGAACAACAGGACTAGTCATACATCTATATACATTTTTTGTTTGGTATAAAATTGTAGAATGATGAACATGATTTGAAGGACATCTTTCTGCAGATAATGTTTCCTTTTAAAACTTAACTTTTCTGTTGATTAAATCCCAACTAAATTGGCAGATTTTCATAAAAATAAAGAAGATTTCATAAGATATTCTTTGCAAAAATAAAAACATTTTTTTTACCAGTCTTGGTGTGGAATTGTTTTGGAATTCTAACAGTCAGTTACTTATTGAACAAGGTTTATTATTATACACAGACAGCCTTGAAAATTTTGAAGTTCCTAAAAAATCAAAGGAATATGTCATTGTCTTCTACAGCCCAGGAATGTTGTGTCACTATTAAGGAACTCTGGCGATCTTAAGTAAACCTTGAAAACTTTCTGTTGGGGACATCAATGTACTTCAACAGATTTAAAAGAAATGTGAATGAGTTTAACTATGTTCCGTTGTCAACAATGTTCTGGTAATCTTTGAGGGTATTTAGTGGAAGAGAGCTTTTAATTACTAATACATATTACATTAATAATAAAATAAAGAAAGTATAATTATCATGCTACAAAGGAATTACCCTGTAAAGCATGTATCAGAAAGATTACATGGAAATAGGCTGTAGAACATTCTTGCGAATTTGCAGATTAACAAAAGAAACCATCTCCTGTTCCTCGTATACAGAGAATCCTTTTGAACAGACCGACCTATCTGACTAAAAACATTTGGGACCTCTGCAAAAATGAAGCTGTTTGATGAAATTAAATATTTCCAAGAAGGTATTGTTTATGAGTTTGACCATACAACTATTCATGGGTCGTTCTACCTAAAGAGGGCCTTTTACCGGTTTCCCAAGTTGATTCTTAAAATCCTTTTTTGTGCTGTCTAGACTCAAAGTGATTAAAGGACATCTTTATTACTTTATGTCTGTGTACATCCAGCACAGATTTTTAATATTTTCTAACAATGGTCCAGTTCATTTTTAAGTAAACATTATAAATGTGGCTGAAAATCATCCCAATTTTTAGATTGATTGCATCTAAAAAATACCCTGGAGAAGCATGGCAGAGGCGGTTGGCATGTTGAACCAGTAAGACCCCGGAGAAGTGTCGCGTGACACGGAAGTGTTACGCCACTTCCGTCATGCCACAGGCTTGTCACGCCAGGGGCTTGTCTCCGGGGCTGCAGCTGGATACTATTGGATAAGTCTGATATGCAATTAAAATAAAATACTGTCTCTTTGAGAGTTTCTCGTTGTAGACACTAATCCGTGTTGTTAATAGGTTTGACCTTTGGGTTTTGTTGGAACGTCAATATTGTCAAGTTCAACCAATAGAAGAGCGTGTTAACGCTCGAGCCAATCACCTGTTCTCCTCTTAATTGAGGCGAAATCCAGAAACTTTCCAGTTAGGAGAGACGTTAGCGATGCGTTTCACTTGAGAGAGATGTCCAATGTTGTAGAACTGAACATCTATCGGAACATATGGAATAATGTAGACTAAAACCTTTTAAAAGACTAAAAGAGTTTTTAAGTCAAAAGTCTAAGTTAAAATTATCAGTTTGACTTATAGCTAAGGTAGTTAGCCATCGGTTCAAGAGAAGCTAGCTCGACGACATCGCTGTGTTTCAATGGACAGTTGTGGATTGCAACCGCCTTTTTTATTTTATCTTTTTCTTGGATTTATTCTTCAGAAAAGAGTCGCCACTGTACTGTAAGTAACTGAACTCAACAGAACTACCTCTAGCATTCACACGGGATTGAGCTTCGTTAGCTACCTACATCTTGCCCCGAGCTCCAACGCATTTGGTGGGCCCTTCTTTTATTGTATTTTTACACTGAAACAATGTTTTCAATATACTTCAATTTAAGTACACATCTTGGTGTTAACTACTGGTTATAACTATAGATATTGTTACTGGTCACTTGCTTACTAATGCTTATCAGTAACGTTACAGTAATAGTTAACTCATCGCGTGAAAGGGTTACATACATTTAACAGCATAAATTTGTAAACTGAAAAAAAAACTAACAAAACGATATTTAACGTTCCTGAAAAAACTAAAACTGTAAAACTAAGTCTAAAAAAAGGTTTAAAACTGCACCTGTAAAGCATACAAGAAGATGTCTACAAAGACTTCCTAGAGCTGGAGCGCGAGATACGGCTAACGTTGGGCCCCGCGAATGAGAGACCGAGAAGTAGCGGTGCAGTAGGGCAGACACCGAGGGGACAACAGAAGCTAAGAGCCTGCACTGACAGGATGCCCTTGTTGACATATACATTGAAACCGGAATATCCACAAGACGGTGTGAGTCAGTTGCGTTTAGGTGTGAGTGTCTGAGTGTCTTCTCTTAACACTCTACTGTTATTTGTCATGTCGTTTCTGTTGCTGTAAACTCTATAGAGTTCTACAGGAGGACCCAACATATATATTGTTGTTCGACTATAATCAATAACCACGTCTGATCAGTCTACTTGTGTTGTCAAATGGATGTTCATAATCGTACACGAACAAAGCAAGTTTTTTTGTTGCATGTATCAAACATTTATTCTGTCTCTCTCTGTTCTGCAGTCAGACGCTACAACAGCGCCCCTGCTGGCCACCCTGCGCACCGCAGCCTCACCCTATAGACCAGACGTAGAGGGACACCTAGCGGTAGGTTTGGGAAAGTGCAAGTCTTTTGAATGAAAAAAACAAAACCTTTGCGCAAAGCAGGAAGAGGCTTTTACTTCCTTCTCCAGACATTTACCAACACTGTTGAAATAAATGGGAATGTATAGAACACTATAATTTAGCAAGTTTACCTCCAGCAACACACAAAAGCTTGTGTGATGTTATATTGTGCTGAAATTGAGGGTGGGTTTGTGGGTTAGTCACTGTGTTCCTGCTGTCTAACTGATCTTCAGGAAGCCAGCGACCACATGTCTGTCTGCTGCGCTCGTCTCTCTGTTATCTGTCCCTCACAGAGGATCTCAGAGGTCAAAGGAGGAGGGGGCGGCAGTGGGACATGATGGGTGGGGGGTAGGGGCTCCAGTCTGTCCCGGGGCAGCGTGGAGGAAAGGAATTGCAAATGTGATCCTTTTGTTAGCTGCCTCCAGGCAACCAATCCTCACCGCCTGACGTAACAACTGCTTTACATAGAAGACCCAGCATTCCTTGTAGCCCCAGCAGAGCAGATGGGACCTAGACCGGGTCGAACCGGGTCTAAGCGGGTCCGGTCCGCTCATCAGAACAGTCCTCCTTCTCTGTGCTACTTTGTTTTTCCTGTGAAATGCCGACGTTTTCCCACCGAGCTGACTCCATGTCTGTGGTTCTAGTTGGAAGGGAGCCTTTATATAGCACAGAGTCTCATATCACAATTGTGTTACTTCGGTAGCACATATACTAAAATTGGAACGATACAGAGAAGATTAGCATGGCCCCTGCGCAAGGATGACACGCAAATTCGTGAAGCGTTCCTTATTTATGCTTTTGTGCCCTTATTCCCATATCTTTATCTTCAAAAATGACCGAGATATTACTTATTTAGGTGTGCCTCTCACTCTTTTCCTCTGGAAATGAAACGACTATAAGCTCACAAAGTCCCAGTCCAGCAAAAAAAGGCTTGAACAGCACAAATGATTCCCAAGAGCTGATCTGAGAGCAGAGAAACTGGCCACAATACCCCATGGTGTTCTTGGAGGGATTATATGTACACTGCATACAAGATCGATCCTGAAAATTTTAGTCATATTTTATGAGGGGCATCCGGTCTTTCAAAATAAAACCCTTTTTGATGAACATGACTTAATTGAATGGGGGTTTATTGCCAAGTAAGTTTACACATACAAGGAATTTGCCTTGATCGGATGGTGCAACATTTAACAGAAGAAAAACAAGTCAAAAATATAAGAAGGAACAAGTCAAAAATATAAAATCTAAAAAAAAACAAAAACAAAAAAAAAAAAACGATGATTCTTTCAAAATGGGCCAGTGGGAACTGTCAATGTCAGACTCCTATCAGTACCATTATAACCTCTTAGATACACTGACTCCATTGATGACTCCATTGTTACTCTGTGTGTGAATATGTATCAACATGGTTGGGTATGGGGGATGTGACTGTGTGTACGGAGGTGGTGATGGGGGCGACATTATCTGCCTTTCTCTGTCCAGATGCAGGTAAGCGGCATTCACAGCTCAGATAAGACTCCAGTATATGGCCAAAGTGAGGAAGAGCCACTATCAGACAAGATAATGGCAGAGTGTGAACAGTCGTCATCAAAAACGTCAGCGTTTTCAGGCATTCCTCTTGACCAAACCAGGATTACTACTGTGTTGTGGCAGACGGAGAACTTGATTGGAACAGAGACTAGTTGTGCAAAACTCACGTTGTTGGGGTCAAAGGTCAGTGGGTGAGGGCATCTCTTGGCCCCAGACCAGAATGGTAGACCTGAGCTGGTCACCTGAGGAGAAGCATAAAGACACACCAACCACTAATGTACAGCAGAGGCACAGCGCCCCATTTGAAACAGTCTCACATGTAACGTCCCCATAATAAGGACACATTGAGCTTACATCATATTCCACATACTGTATAGTTAGAACGCCTGGTCATTAAATTCACTGATGAAATACCCCTGAACAGGAAAACTGACATACCAGGAGGCCTGCAACATTCCCATGGGACAGCCGGACCAATATTGTTATCAGGTGTGTGTCGACCACACAATTTGTAGGCCTGATAAAGGAACAAAGGAGCTCAGAGCTTTGATGTTGCCAACTGGCCCATATGCTGGGAAGGAGAGAGTCTCTGGTGGTGTCTGTCTCTCTCAACAGGCACTACAGGGGGGCTTTCTACAGCAGCCCAGCGGTATCTACAGCATCACCCCTTTCAAAAACAACTTCTGTTGGCTTCGGGGGGGAACACAGGATCTTCGTCAAGAAAGGCCATGAAAAAAATATCTTAACAATGCTTTAGCCTTAAAATTTGTTTGCTACTCTTAAGGCCTAAAGCCATTCAATCAGTATTTGTGAACATAAACGATCCGCTCCCAAAGACTTTGTGAGTTCATACAATGTATGACTGAACTTAATAGGCATTATGTTATTATGATATTAGTATTATTGTTATTATCATTAGTAGTAGTAGTAGTAGTATTACATATTTCAAATAGACCATGAGATAAACAACAGATATATACAAAGATTATTTCTGGGATGTACAATATGAGTTATTTTAGCTACATCCATGTCCTACACCAGTCTGAGTCGCCACACGGGGCACAAAGTAGAACAGGGCTGCTGGTGATTCATACAATGTCATGGGTTCAAATCCGGCTTACGACCTTTGTCGCATGTCATCCCTCTTTCTCTTACCCATCTTTCCTAACACTCTTTTGAACTATTCAATAGCCAGTCAGCCAACACATCCTCTGACTTCTAGACTTCATCTGGTTTCTCCTTGTTACATGTTTAAAAGCTAAAACAGACATGCAATCCCAGGCTCATATCTGATGGGTGGCTGACACCCAGCACCGTACCTATTATGTGGTGGTCTGTCTGTCACATGGTCATGTGCTTGTTTACTAACTGTTTACTAACTCAGGTCAGTTAACGTCGACGTTAGCAGCCTTATCGTACTTCCCCAGAAGGTCTGCGGTCGAAAGTGACTCTCCAAGAGGATACTGAAACCACAAACTCTCGTGTCGTTAACTAGGAGAAAGAGAACTAAGGAAGAGGAAAAGAAGGAACCAAAAACCAGAACAGCAACTGCCACAGTTTCTTAACCATCTGTTGTGATTGTTAGGCTATACAAAATTACTGTGACATTTTGTGGGTTGATTGAAATTGCAACCAGTGAGTATTTTAGATCACAGGAGCTGTCGAAAGGTACCAGGATGACTCAGACGAGTACAATACCAAAAGTCATCTTTCTCCTACTAGACTAACAGGGAAAAAACTCCAGTGAATTTAACTCAGCCCCACACCCCCTACAATAAAGCTTTAACCAGATATGAATGGAATGAAATTGGTCTCGGTAAGAGGAATTCCTATTGCACACATCTAGCAGGGATAGGGGCTAAGTTAGACGGGGCCGTTGCTGGGCTGGGACTGGGGTTAGTGAGGGCGTGTTTGGGTTGATGCTAATCCCTGCCTCGTCCCCCCAGGTGTGACAGCAACATGTGACATCACTGTCTGCATGCCTCACCAGATTACAAACCCTCATAGCCAGAGAATTTTATCAGCAATGGCTTTCAGTGGTTCAAATTTCAAAATAGGTTCATAACGGTCTGTGAGACTGGGGAAATGGTTGCTGGGCTGATGCATTCCTGCATGAAGCCTCAAAACCTGAAAAGTGCAACATTTAATGCTTTCTAATGTGCTACCAGAGTGTTTATTTGATTGGTGTAGACATACAACAGCATATCACTGGACAAGGAGATGTTACATACACAACAGTGCCGCTGTGTGTCCATAAATACAACTACAGGGCTGCGATACGGGATTTCAGAGGGACCAGTGTGACGTTACCTGTTCAGGAGGGAAACAGTGCAAAAGCTGTTGGATATCGTTGTTATAGAGAGTCTCCCACTTGCGTCGTGCC
The DNA here is from genome assembly GCA_900323365.1 of Monocentris japonica. Lineage (NCBI taxonomy): Eukaryota > Metazoa > Chordata > Actinopteri > Trachichthyiformes > Monocentridae > Monocentris > Monocentris japonica. The sequence goes on along the minus strand of OOFE01021911.1, from coordinate 11,360 downwards.
CACACCACACAGTCTTCCCAGCTCGTTGGGCGTTGCCCCCCAGCTCCTACGTCCCCCAGGCTGCTCCACACTCCCTCCAGGACTTCCAGGGCCTCAGCCTCTCCATGGCCCAGCGTCCGCTCTACAAACCCTGCATCGCTGCAGGAAACAGATCCATTAGATTGAATGAGTGCCCATTGAATAAAGAGGACCTAATAGACATGTATAATGCTTATTGACTGGGCAGAGAGACAAAAAAACCAAGAAAACCAAACAATAACAAAAGAAGAATAATGTTAGGTGGGTGGACAGAGTGAGTCATCGTCTCAAAGCCCCCTGGTATAACTACATTGTACACCATACATGATCTCCTCCTTCCTAGGCCTGACCTCCAGAGTGAAAGGACTGACTTTTATTGTTCTAGCAGGGCTTGTTTTAAATTTCCAGCAGTAGTTGGGAAACAACTGAACTGTGGAAACCAATGCAGCCTGCTTGCAAATGACCTGTAAAGAGAAAACGAGGAGATATCAGGCATGAAGGAGAATGACTAAAACAGATCTTGGTCAGTTAGGGGGATTCCTTTGATTCTTGGCAGAGGCCTCACAGTAGGGGAAAGGAAGTGTTCAGTGCGGTGGTGGTGTGGCGGTCAGTACAACTCTACAGGCCTCACCCACATGCCTGGCCGGCTCCTGTGCCATACTCATGTTCTTCTGTAAATAGCAGAGCCCCAGCTCGCCCCAAGCAGCCCTGCACTGGAAAAACAAAGGAACCAGCCTCCTCTGTGTATAGTTGCACTTAAATAGGCCTAAACAGGAAGCATGGGAACGTTTGAAGGCATAACTGAAGGATAGCTGAACAAACTCCTCCCTCTCCCTAACCCCACCACTGACTGCGACACAACATCTCCTGGACTCTGGGTAGCTAAACGTATGACAGAGACAACATTGACAATACAGGAAAGCATTCACTCTTGAATGATGAAGGACCTTTCTGTTATTTATTGTTATTTTTTAATCTTTGTCACCAGACTTTCCTGTCAATCTGCCACACAAAGACTTACACCCAGAAAGGCTTTCCATGACGCCACAGCAGAGAGGCATTTTAGAGGCTTTTGGGCAAAGTGAGGCAACAGGGTCTGGTTACTTGAGCATCCCTAAATGTATAGATGCTCTTCAGTGTAATGTACTAGTGAGAGAGGGCAAACACCATCTCTACTCTAGTTACGGTTGTAGCTGTTCCCTAAAGACACAAGAAAGCAAGTAAGCACTTTGCCATTTAGGGGGATTATGCCAAATCTCACCAACACAAACAGAGTGGTCTCAAACCAGGGTTGGATTAGGATGGCTCCGAGACCTGGGGCCGAGACCTGGGGCCGAGACCTGGGGCCGAGACCTGGGGCCTCCGAGGGCCTGGACACCGACAGCTTGTTACATGATAATCAGGTCATTGCTTGTAAATAAACCACAAACTCAGAGATTCCCAAGTTGTTACATGTGGCGATAAATAAGTGAATTATGATTTAATAACATAATAATTCAATAGTATTCCAGATCTTTGAGTGCAGTTTGAACTCTTGAGCATGAAATACTACTTTCTCAGCAGTAATCTAATCTGTTTGTGTCTAATCTAATCTGCAGTGAACATTTCTGAGCTAGGAACTTCTCTAATTAGCTGAAAGACTTTATCTCACAGGAGGAGAAAAGAGAGGATACCTTAAAGAGTACAGCCCTTTTATCATCATCCTTACCTGGAGTTATTGCTGAACGCCAACGGCATGTTTTACGGTTTATAAAACTAAATAATGAGCTTTAAACACCTCGTTGCCTTTTGCAGGACTGGTGGAAAAGCTCTGAGTGAGCGTGGAAAGGCTTTGTAAAGAGAGCAAAGAGTGATCCCTGTGTGACAACAGCACATAAGCAGGGTTCTCACACTGACTTCACATCAAATTCAAGAAATGTTCATTTTTCAAATTCAAGGTCTTGGTGAAATTCAAGGAGGGCATTGGGGCAAGACAAGACATGATATTGGTCAAAATTAGACATCATAGAGGCCTCATTGTTTACTCATGATCCTGTCAAGTCAAGAAATCATGGTGAAATAATTTGTTTTAAAACTGCTGCTATATCAACGCAAATATCCATCACAGGGATTTCCTGAGGATGTGAAGTGTTGATCCTAGGAAAGAGAGCGATCCAGTGGGCTGGGCCATATTGAGCAATCGGAGTGCTATACTTCCATAAAAAAATCAAGTACTTTCTAGGCCATGCATTCATTGTCAAAAACTTCTCAGGCCACATTTTATTTTTCTCAAATATCATGTAAAATTACCTCATGTAGAGCTTCACATTTTCAGGAGTTTGTTTAAACAGTCCCTCAAACTGGTCTCTGGCCCACTAAAAGAATTGAAAGTTAGTCGAAATGACATTTATTATTATTAATTATATTATTAACTACATTTTAATCTCAACCATGCATTAAGTGAAAATGCTGCCTAGTGACAAGATATCTGGTTATGAAGTAAAATAAATCCATTGCCAAGGAAAACAGGAAGCTGGAGTTACAATGCAAGTCTGCACCTCACCTGTAGGGTATGCTCAATGCGGTGAGGGAAGTTCTTGAGCGTGCACAGTGGGAAGGCGTTATCAGAGTCTGATTTGACCGGCCCATAGGACTCTGTCAGGTGAGGCACCACCACCAGAGTATGGCCCTGGCTTCCAAGGGTCCCTCCCTCCAGCATGGGCCTCTGATGTTGAACGCAGCGCCCATCCAGATAGACTCCTGTGCAGCAAAGAATCTTTCATTTGGTCGACATGTCATTTCTTACCAAGCAACACGAGAAACAATTGCTGAGATATTGGTTTTACAATGATTAAACACAGATATTCAATTTACCATCGAAGAATTTGCCCTATATCAGGAGATATAAGCTACTCATGCAAACTGGTATATTGTTCATTATATTCTTCATTCCACCATCCTGCGATATATTTATGGGACTTTCTAGGATTTCCTCGGACCATCTAGTCCCAAGAGTCCCACTCGATGGCTGTTAATGGTCATTTGTGCTGATATAGGCACCCCATCATACTGTCAAGAAGGATGAAAACGTCACTTTATTTACAGGTACTTCTTGACTTATGGACTTTCATAGGCACAGACAGTGCTATCGGATAGCCATTGGTGGTGATGAGAACAAAAAGCATTACTGGTAATAGAGATAGCATCAGCACGATACAATCAGGAGTTGCTGATGTTGAATTTAATGGTAATGGTGCAAATAAAATGGCCTTGCTAGAAGCTGTTGTCACAGTGTTGTGTGTATAGGATACCCACTGGCTTCCACATTATCCAGGGCTGCAACCACTCCATTGACACCCATGAGGAAGCGGTAGCCATACACTTGTTCACTGTCTGGGTCCAGGCGGTTCTGGTGAGCTGTGATGTTCACGTGTGGGTTCATCGCTCGGACTGCCTTTGCCGCAACGTCGGATTTTGGTCTCTGTTTATGGATGAATGAGCGAATGGAGAGTGTGTCTGGGTGTAGGGGCAAAGGTGATAGTTGACACTGTGTGGGGATCGAACCCACGACCCTGAGAGTCTCATGCTCTACTGACTGAGCTGTCTGGGCCAAAAGTAATAAAAAAATAAAAAACAGGATAAGGACAATCCAATATTTATACAACAGGAAGGAAATCCATCTATTCACATTTTAATACAATAATAATTTGTTTTTGCTTTTTCAGATTTGTTTTGAGAGATATCCGGACCTTGTTATGTAACTGAGCTGAGCTGAGCCACTACATTTAGAGCCATTATAAACAGCCACTACTGTTCTCTTACATCAGTTAAAAGCTTTTTGCCGTCATACCCAGACTGCTATTGCACACAGGTTGTTAGTTGTTTACTCAGACTGGACAGATCGGCAGTACAGAAGTCATGAAAGATGAGCGTGAGACACAACAGGAATGCGGTGGCTATGTGGAAGGCCACCCCCAGCCTGTCCCATTAGCAGTGACCTTTGACCCTTCCACTTAACCAGGTCAGCCAGTGAAATAGGAAAGCATGTAAGCCTGTAAACCACCTGAATGATGAGAGGGTTGAACGTATTCCAGCTGATATATTCACATAATAAGCCTTAATATGGTGAATGGGGGGGGGTGTGGCGCTCCGTGGGTCCAATAATGTACTGTACATCTCTTACCCCGATGTCTTGAGACCTGAACAGGAACTGGCGGTTTAAGTTGGATCT
>OOFE01021909.1:0-26772 GCA_900323365.1 Monocentris japonica | reverse complement strand
CACCCGCCGGGCCAGCCTCCCACCTCCAGACCTCCCCCTTGCTGCACCCGCTGGTGGGCCAGCACATCCTGTCTGTCAGGCAGTTCAGCAAGGAGCAGGTACACCAACATGGAGTCTGACACACTCTCACACAAATAGTTGCATGGAGCGGATATTAGGGTCAAGTTAATTTCTACAGCCCTTAATCTCAAACAAGCCTCAAAGGGCTTTACAAGCCTAACTAGGACAAGCTCATCGACTATCAGATTTATGACAATCAGTTATCAATTCTAAATCACATTATGACAATTGTGGTGTTTACAGAATATGATCTCACCACACTGGTGTGGGAGGATATTGGTCAAACCATAGCAGATAACACACTTGTACACACAACACATGCACATGTCTCTTTCCTCTGTTTGACCACTTTTGATTAATGTTTTGATGCACATCACTTCCTGTGTTTCTGTTTGTGTGCGGCGGTTGTTTCAGATCTCTCACCTTTTCAACATTGCCCACACATTCCGTTTGCTGGTTCAGAAGGAGCGAAGCCTAGACATACTGAAGGTTGGTCATCTTCAAAAGTGTGTGTGTGTGTGTTTGCTGATTGTTGATTTGACATATGCAAGTGTGCGTACTGCTCATAATACCCCTGTAATAATACCCCTGAACAGACTGTGAAAAAATTGGACCATCACACACTTAACCACTGACATTTGCCACACATAAAGCGATCGGTTGGGTTTCTCTCATGTTACTACAACATGGAACTGTAGTGTGTGAAACATTTAATGAAAAGATGAGCAGATTTTGTTCTAATTTAAAACTTGCTCACTCACTTATGTAATGGATCAAGTTTGTAATTCATCAAGAGAGAATTTTGATATTACAAGAGAGCATTTTGAAGCGTTTTGGACTTTGAAGACCCTAATCAGCTCTGATGCCAAATTTTGGCTGTAAGCAGCCTTAAAATCATGTAGAATGTCACCAGCTTAACTTTTAAACCCGCTTCTTGTCGTCCAGGGCAAGGTGATGGCATCTATGTTCTACGAGGTCAGTACTCGTACCAGCAGCTCCTTCGCAGCAGCCATGCAGCGGCTGGGCGGCTCAGTGGTCCACTTCAGTGAGTCCACCTCTTCCACGCAGAAGGGAGAATCGCTGGCTGACTCTGTCCAGACCATGAGCTGCTACGCAGATGTCCTGGTGCTCAGACACCCCATGCCCGGGGCTATAGAGGTGGGCTTGATGTTTAACATGTTTGGGGTTGGGTATTTTTGTAAGATTAGGCATAAATTAATGTCCACTTTGCAGAATATAAACAAATGATTGGCTATTCACTAGCTGTGAAGTTTGTAGTTTCATGAATATAATGTACGTGTGAGTTGTGTATTGCAATCCCATGCAATTAAAATGCAGAAATGCTTTGCGGATGTCCACTGATGCTCACACCAGGGCAGAGGACTTTTGGTGTCATTTGGTATGTCTAACTCGCCTCCCCTTCCGACATTCAGACTGCATCGCGTCACTGCCGTAAACCAGTGATCAACGCCGGAGACGGGGTGGGGGAGCACCCGACCCAGGCCCTGCTGGATGTCTTCACCATAAGAGAGGAGTTGGGTACGGTCAACGGCATGACGGTGAGGGGCAATAAAGTATATCAGTATAGACCAGGGGTGGGCAATCATGTGCCATGGAGGGCCGAGAGTCTGCAGGTTTTCATTCCAACCAAAGAATACAGCAGGTGATTTCACTGGTCATCACACCTTCAATCAGAGAGGCGGGACTAATCAGTAAAACAATGATTGCCCACCCCTGGTATAGACCAATGCAATGGTCCTTTTGATACAACTCCTATGAGTATAGAGAGCTCTGATCTCACTCCAAATGGAGGGCTTTCAGGTGATGTAATGCCAGCCAGCTAGCTAACAAAGCCAAAACCAACACCACAGTAACCTAAATTTACCTAAAATGACCTAATCAGACCATTCGCTTTTACTTATAACATTACTCAATTTACGTACTTCGTTAATTACTTAAATAATCTACACCCACACCGCAACTACCTTTTACAGATGTCTCTCTTTCTAGCTTGGTTGTCATATATTTAGACTAAGGTTGGGCAATTGGAAAAATATACCTGGGATCGGCAATAGACTGAATTGATCACTGGCGGAAATTCCTTGCTGATGTTTGCCAATTTAAATGACTTTCATATTTGGTGATTTAAAATGTAGACTAGCACAAGACAATCAGGGTTTCTTGCAGCGCTTCACAAGCATAGATAGCTGCCTTTACAAAAGAACACACTGCTGCGACTGTAAAACCCCCAAAAATCCCAAACTCAATTACATATGGGTTTATTTTCATTGAGACCAAAGCCATGTTGACATTGTCACCAATGAGAAGTGTTTCATTACGCGCGGGTAAATTTACTCGTTACAACTTAAGCTAAAGTTAAAGACATAATATCAGCATAGTCTGTCCAAAAAATTTGTATTTATCGCAATTAAGTAAGTCTGTTGGCAACCTCAAATTATCCCCTTCATGCCACTGCAAACCGTGACTTTGCACTGCATTCGTCTTTGTATTTACTGGTATACCTTGTTAATCTACAAGTTAGCTAATACGAATTTGACTTTTCAAACGCAATGTAAACTTATTTAATCACACAGTTGGGAATGGCTTGGTAATCTTCAGGCACAGGCATCAAAAAACAAGCGTTGAGTTTCTGATAGTACAGCTGAAGTCAAGTTTATTTGTATAGGTCTTGATCACAGTTACAGTCTCAAAGGGAAAACAATAATCAAATATAGTGTGTTAAGTAGGGTGGAATTTAGTGGAATTATCAAGGTTGCCAATATGATCAGAGTGGAGCTACAATAGTGGGCAGTTCAATGCTGGCATGCTGCCAGATGGGTCAAAGGTTTGTGGAGTAAGTTCTTCTAATCAGTGTTTTCCTGTGTTGTTTCTGTCAGATAACCATGGTTGGGGATCTGAAACATGGCCGTACAGTCCACTCCCTGGCCAAGCTGCTGACCCAGTACCGCATTACCCTGCGCTATGTGGCCCCCAGGAACCTCCACATGCCGGCCGAGATCATCAACTATGTAGCCTCCAAGGGCATCAAGCAGGTGGGGGGAACCTTAGACCTTAGTTGAAGGCCTTAGGCTAAATTCTAGGTGTAATTATATACCAGGAGTGGATAAAATGGGATCACCTACCAATATATGAACATGAAGTGTCTAATAAGGCCACCCTTTGCCTTCAGAACAGCTTCAATTAGTGTTGGGCGAAAAAGAATGAACAAATCATTTTCGGACTCTCAACATACCGAGTCTGCTATGGTATGTACGGGTACTCTCGAAAATGATTTGTTCATTCTTTTTCATCCAACTCTAAATGATCAAGGTCAGTATTGGCAAAACTGATATATTGTTGCAAGCCTATTTGGGAGTTCCTTTATCATGTTAAAGTGATGTACATTGATGAGGATCTTTACATGAACTTATGTGTAGGAGGAGTTTGAAAGTATCGAGGAAGCCCTGCCTGAAACCGACGTCCTCTACATGACCAGGATTCAGAAGGAGAGGTTTGCATCTGAGGAGGAGTACAAGGCCGTAAGCAACCACGTTTCTATTATCTGCTGCTTTTACCGTGTCTCTGCAGTTTAGGGTAGAAGAATAGTCGGAGGCTTCTTTCATTAAAATGGTGTCTTTATTCAAGATTCTATTGCACTTGCTATTGTTATGTTATTGTTATGCTATGAAAATTGGATCCTTTTGGTGTACATAGATGCATCACGGATGTAGTAGTTTTAATGATCTTATAACTGTAGTTTACATTCCAGTGATGACACAAATTCAAGGGTTATTTTCATTTCTTCAGTGTCTAGCTTTAGGAAAGAGTGGTGCATGTTCACAAATATTAACTGAACTGTCGTGGGGACACAGGAATAACATGTACATCCTTAAAATGGGTGGCATTTTACTTGCACTACCAATTTATTGTGTGCTGTGTGTGGTGAAGATTTCCCACCAGTTTCTATACCGAACACCAGAGTCTAATTTGACAATTGGCAATAAGTGCAAATCTACAGCGTCTCCATTAAGGGGGATGGGACATTCTTCTCTATTACAGCCCCATTTAGGATAAGATGGCTGGATTTTTACATTAAAATGTAGATGCCTAGTGCAGCTTTTAAATTCATAGTATGCATCATAGCAAGTATCATCAAACTGCCGTAACTTATGAGAATACAAAATACAGTGTTATGATGATCACAAACTGGAGGTCATAGTTTGCTCTTTGTATTTGCTACTGTATCGATAGAAATCATAATCGGTTAAAATCACAATAAATTTGTAAGATCACTTTTTGTACAGCTTTGGTATGGATTTGGACGTAGAGGCAACATTTGTGCAAAAGTGTTTTTTTTTTTTTTTTTTTTTTCAATAGAGAAGCAGGAGGCCAACAGTCAAAAACAGTATTATATGAATTTTTTTCTCTGGTATTTCTCCTTCAGTGTTTTGGCCAGTTCATCCTTACCCCTCACATCATGACTGCAGCCAAAAGGAAGATGGTAGTGATGCACCCACTACCTAGAGTGAATGAAATCAGGTAAGGCTCGATCGATCAATCAGTTGATCAGGTGATTGATTCCCCCAGGTGAACACAGATTAGATTATTTTAATGATACTGCTACTACTACTACTAATACGAATGATAAAACTCAACTGACCAACCAAGGAGGAGGATGATACGAATGTATTCCATTAGAGGATCACTTGTATGTTGCATATACCTGGTGTGCCTATACCTGTGGATCCTAAAAAATTAATTAAGGTTTTGATCTTCTACAATGTATGATGTACAGTACCAGTCAAAAGTTTGGACACACCTGACTGTTTCTCATGATCTTAAAGACATTTCGATCTAAAGGCTGATGCTTAAATGCTTGAAATTAGTTTCTTAGACAAATATAAATAGTGAAGTTGATCCCTGTGTATGAATTTCTTTTCAAAACTAAAATTTAAATTAATAAAATGCACCCCCAATGAGGAGTTTTCATTTAGAACTTGAAATTTTAAATTTAGAGGTGGAAAATGTTGAAGAGCAATGATTAAATCATTATTTTAAAAGCACACATAGTGATTGTGGCCTTTAAAAGTTAATTTGTGGAATCTCTTTGCTTGTTAATGCCTAATGCCAAAGGGTGGCTACTTTGAAGAATCTAAAATCTAAGATAGTATTGATTTGTTTAACATTTTTTTGGTCACTGCATAATTCCTTTCATGTTATTTCATAGTTTTGATGATACTATTCTAAAATGTGTGTAAAAATAGTAAAAATAAAGAGAAACTCTTCTACAAGTAAGTGTGTCCAAACGTTTGACTGGTACTGTACATGTAGATTAAAATGGCCACATTAATAATAACAAGGTCCTAGATGGAGTTTGTGTGAAATTCTTGCTATACAAGAGAGGGCATGCATACATACAGTTCTGGCCAAGATTATTGTCATCCTTGCATTTTATGCAGATAATGTAATCTTCTGAAAGAATGTTTGCTCCTATATTGATTTCCTAGCATGTTGATATTTTGGCCTGTTAGCAGTTGTTTGTTTGGAGTATACTAGCTGACATTTATTGCCAGTAGCATGTTTAGTCTGGCTGCAAAGAAAGGATATAACCTAACATCTTATGACTTATGACTAACCATGCATTTTTGAGTTTATCCAGAGTGTTTTGAAAGGGTTTCATAAGATAAATGTGGTAGAAATTTATTAAATCATAGGGCCATGCAAATTTAATTAACTGTTTAACAAATGCATCAAAAATGATGCAAAATGATGCATCAACAATTATTTTATTTTTTTCGAAAAAGTGACACATGGCATCCTTTTTAAAGAGTTGATTAAATTTGCATGGTGTAGGAGCATGGAATCTTTCATCTGTAATTTGTTACAGTTTCCACATAACAGCAAGCAGCGTCAAGCCAGCAGAATCAGCTGTCCCATTAGCTAATTGTTGAAATCAATAGCGAGTTTCGAAATTATTTAAGAGTAATCTTGGGAACTAGAGATAAGCCTAAGCGTACAGGATTGCTGCAGCGTCCCAGTTTCCCCACAGGGGTCATTAAAGTTCCATCTGCTCTAATCTACTAATCCACTGTTTCAATGCATATTTTCTTTGTAGTCCTTTGAAAATAAATAATTTTCCTTCTTTGTCCCTCCCCCCCCAAAGTGCGGAGGTGGATACAGACCCACGGGCAGCATACTTCCGCCAGGCAGAGAACGGCATGTACATTCGAATGGCCCTACTGGCCACCGTACTGGGCAGATAGTGCCTGGGCACCTCCTTCTGTTAGCGCAAATCATCAAACTCCTCCTCTAGGGTAACCATAGGTTTTAGATTTAGGTGTTTGCAGGTCCTGAAAAAGTCTGACAAGAATTATGGCTTTGAAACTCCAGCCCTTAAAAGGAATTTAATACAGTTAGAAAAAGCATTATAAGTCCTAGGTCTTAAATGCATTGGTATCATTGTGCGCTCAGAAATTAGCCCAGTCATACAGACCTATATTCTGCAAAATCTATCTTACAACTGGCATTAAAACATCTTATAAACAAAAAAAAAGAATTTAACTTGCTTGCTTGCAGACACCTTGTTAGACAAAACGGCCAATTAGACAATTTACATTCCCCCCCCATCCTGCTTGTTAACTATGAATTATTCAGCCACTCTATTGGAGATGAGCAGGGTGTTGAGCACTGACCAAGTATTCCTTTTAGTGTTTGAGATGGTCAGCAGACCTAATCAGTAATCCTGGACCAGCATTCCTACTGGAGGAGTTTGGGAAGAGGAAAAGAGGGGACATTGATGTTATCGTAACACAGCGATGGTGTGTGTGTGGATAGTGGTCATTCTAAGTATCAATAGTTAAATCTGTCGGTAACTGGGTAAAACAAGTCACTGCCGTCAGTGTAGCCACTTTAACTCACTGATATGCTGCAAAGTCAATGTCCCCTCATTTACTCAGCTGCAAGAAAGCCCCAGTTGCCTTAAAGGGACAAACTAGGGTGGTTAAAGGGACCAACTAGGGTGGTTAAAGGGACCAACTAGGGTGGTTAAAGGGAGAAAAGAGCAAGCCGCTAATTACTGAATCAACTCAACTGTTACTCCCATTTCCATACGTTCAAACTGCAAGCAACTTGGTTCGTGTGTCATTCTATTCTGACCAGTTGTCGGTGGTGTGAGTGGCCTTTCAAATAAAAAATTGTAGGTAACTGGGAAGTTTTGAAAGGCTGTAATCAACTTCTCGTCCATTTTGCACTTGCCAGGCAAAACTATAGTTCATGAAATCACATTTGTAGGGTAACAAGGAAGAGTGGAAATCTGATCGGCTGTTCACAGCCGATGGCCAGTCAGCCACGGCCAACTTTTCTCAGCTGACGAGCTTGTTGACTGTCCACACTGTATAGGAAATGAATGGACTTCTGCCGATTTGTTCAGTGTGTTGCTCGCAGTGTGAACGCACGATAGGTCGCTCATAAACAGAGCCGCGATGAAGAACGAGTTGCGCCATCAAGATACTGTACGGCTTGTGATCACATTGCTTAAATGGAATGAGAGAAGTACAACGCGCACAATATATGCAAGATTGGAGTGTTTCTAATCAAGTGTCCATGAAAGGAATGTCAAAGTTCGTAAATTGTCACCCACCATGAAAGACGTTTACCTGCAGTCTTGAGTAATCCATAACCAAGTGCTTTGCAGAATTATTAGAGATTCATCTTGTACTTTTAAGCAGGCTTGTCCACTTTTAACATTAAAGGTTAGCTATAGTTACACATTTACTGTAAGTGCAATGTGTCTTAGTACAATATTTGTCAGGACTGTTACTTCTCGCCATTTTGGTTAACAATGTGCATCATTCCTTTGCCTATTCTCTTGTTTTGTTCCATTCAAGAAAACAAAAAGATGTGCATCATATTCATGTTGTGTTCCTATTTCTGTGTGGTACTTTATGTTCACATTTGGATCATCTATTTTTTTTTTTGTTTTTAAGAAAAGATAATTGCATTAAAACTAAACCAAACTTTTTGTCCAAGAGGGAATACAGTGGCTGTAAAGTGGTGTTGGAGATCTATTTTGTAGAGAAATGAATAATAAAAAAAATTACCCTTTATGTCATCATTTCCATTTATACTCACCATGCGATGCAGTAGTTGATTTCATATTTTACCTTTTAGATCAGGCCTTCTCAATATTGTAGGCCCTCCTCAACATCCCCTCGATACTTAGTGATATGTACAGGAATAAGTACCACAATGCATTATGGGCAAGATGCACTCAAGAGTTAACTCTGTAGACCTTTAAGGCCACCCTGCTTCCCTGCTATAAATTAGTCACTTGTAGACCGCTTAATTATCCAAAGGCATGCCATTTTATATCAAAGTCTTTAGTGTAATGCATTTTTCTATATGCGTTTCTAAGACAAACACCATTACAAACAAAATAAAATACATTAAAGAAAGACATTTGAAAATTAAGTGGTTTACTATACAGAATTTTAAATAGATAAATGCCTTGATGGTTTATTATAATAAATAATTAGGACTTAGAAAGTGGCAATTTTCCATGATAACGAGATGTGATGTCTAGGAGTGGAGAGCAGGAAGCGGTGTCAACAACACCTGAAGGTAAAAGTGATGGATTTTAGTATGACATTCTACATAGATAATTTGTATTGTATAACTATTTTCACCCTATAACCTTTAATAGTCAACGTGTATTTTCTGCTCTTTGTTCTGCCACTGTAGCACATAGTATCTCTGTGCCGTTTGATTTGTAGAATAAAACAACAGCCACAAGGTAACTTCCATTTTGTTTTTTCCCACCAAAAGCACTTGAATGTGCCACAAGTCCTATTTATGAATTCAGGTCTCGGAAGAAGCATCTTACGAGTAGACCTTGAAGGCAGCAGCCAATCAGAGCGTCTGTCCTCTGGCAAAGAATGGAACAGGAAGCAGCCGGCGATTAGCAGGCTAGTGGAAAAGGGTCTATGGATGGACTTGGGCAAGTGTGGCGCTACGGGGCTACTTTGAGCCGTTAACTGTGAATTTAGAGATAGAAGTGGATGCCTATGATCCAGGTAACCTTACAGGAAAATATACGGTGTTCAATGTGCACAAGGTAAGATTTTGCTGAAATGAGTCGCTAGTGACACATTTTGAATTAACATTAGGTTAACCAGAAAGGTAGCCCCAATGCGTGCCGTTCTTTCGTATGAAGAGCCCCTCACGCTGAATTCCATTCAAAAATCTGGCAATTTAATGTGGGTTTGCTAATCGGCAAAGGCACTTAAGCCAAGAAATATGACTCGAGACATTTCCTCTAACTTGTGGATCCGCTCCTCGATTCGGCATACATTAAATACCCCAAAAAACACTTTCATTATTAGAAATGGTGCACCTGTTATCCCTACCATCTTCCATCAAAATAACGTTAACGTTACACCACGGAGGGCGGTAGCGACCAGTGTGCACCACTTATAAAAGGCAACGTTGTATTGAAATAAATGCTGCTTGATGTAGTGGATGTATGCCGAATTTAAGAGTGGCTCCTACCGACTCACAAAACGTCTTGAGACATTTTACGAGGTATGTATGTTTGCCGATAAGGACGTATTCGACTGCTAGGTCTTTGAATGGAGTTTGGCGTGAGGTTTTCTCCATCCAAAACAGAATGGTACGTACTGGGGCTACTCGCTAGCTAGCACGACCTGCCAGTACCTCTACCAACTAGTTCTGACATTTTGTAGATACATTTATTTGTGAGACTTGACTTGAATAAACACTTTTGGTAGTAGCCGGTAAAGGTCAATAGATTTACGTATTCTAATTCTTTTAAGCAGCTAGCTGTACATTGCTAGCCCGGCAGCTTGAATGACAGAAGCCGGGCAGTCAGGCAGCAATAATCAAATACGACCACCAGACACCCTGAACAGCTCTGTCCAGGAGAGAAAATAGGACATTTCAGTGAAATCTTAACTGATACAAATCTTTTCACATTGGTCAAAAACGGGATATGAAGTTATTCTCCATGTGCAGAGAGAGATTAACAAAGGATTAGGGCTCCACAAGGACACACAGACTGCAAACGTAATGCATTTCTTAGCGGTCCGGGATGCCAAACCATCTGAATGTGCAGATCGTAAATTAGGGCGTCAAGTCAACACTAGCTGTTATGTTGAAACTAGTTTGACACTAAAACTGTCTTTGTTTAGTTAGTTGCACCATGGATAGGGCAATAATACTAGTACTTTTTTGGGCTTGTCTTGGTCTCGTGCCTATTATAAGTCGGACTTGGGCAATGGTCCTTAAATCTGAACCTGTGGGTCCAGAGCAAGAAGGTTTTATAGGGGGAACAACGCACATATGGCCGGGCATTCATTGACCTCCTTGCCCAGCGCAACAACAAAAAAAAATCGCTTCCTGGTTTGCTTCCGTGTTGTCTGCCACAAGCGTGGCCAATGTGGCTCTTGAACTTACTGCCGACAGTAGTAGAGTGCCCACGAGCGAGCCCAATCGCGCGCTCGTCACAACGCGAGCATAGGAGGCGCGGGCGAGACTGCAGACAGAGCGGCCAGTTTGTTGGGGGGAGGGGCAGCTGTGCGCGTTGAGCAGAGAATCAGAGCTGAGAGCTGCTCTGCTTGGATAGTTTTGCGCTGCATGTTTTATGTTCACAAAGCCAGAATATTTAATTCCAACCCCAATATTGGATTATGTTTCATTGATCTGAAGCATCAGTTTTTTTGTTTACTATGTTTCTTTTTACTCCCCTGTAGAAATTCCTTTTGAATGTATGATTTTTCTGTCACCAGTTGTAAACTTAACACAAATGTCATATTATATAATTGGAATACAGCACATGCATTTAGTGTGTTAAAACGTTCCTGTATAGTGAGTGTGAAGGGGGAAAAAATCTTCCCCCAAAGGCACAAGCAGTGTTACATAATTCTCTTTCCTGTGCAACACACAACCTGCAAGTTGTCAAAAAACTTTCAGTATCTTTTAAATTTGACCATTTTCATACCAAATAAATTCCAGAAAATTCCAAGTATTCAGTGTTTACCCCCAAAATTACCATAGTACACTAAAACTCAAATCAGTTCAGATTAATGTCTTCCCGTAGACAACCGGTGTAGAATTGATTGATTACATATTTATTGTAGAATTAATCAAACTCCATCATATCAGAGGTGGACGACACTGACTGGACCAGATCCCGTTTTTAATAAAAGGCCAATATCGGCCCCTTATATCAGTCTAACTCTAATGCACATCCACTTTGTCTCTCTCACGCTCAACTTCTCCCTCTCAGCTGACTGCTTTTCGGTGAAAATCACGATAAATAATGGCTAAAGATAGATCAATGCCCCCACTTCAAAAGACTTTGAGCAGAGAACGGCTTGCAGTCAAAAATAGCTGCAAGCGGAGACAAAAGACTCCTCAGTCTGTCCTTATCTTTCTCTCTCTCTCTCGCTCTCTCTTTCTAGTTAGAAGTGGCATGGTGGTACTGTTGCGCTTCATCTTCCTGTCACAGAAAAGGCTATTGTCAATGGCGTGATGTACGAGTCACATTTGCATGCAGGACAGTTTGAAAGTCTTCTCTCTTAGTGTTATAGACCAGGCACGATTCTGCTCTTTCCTTTCCATATGAGATGTGTCGTAATAACACGCTGACCTTTGACCCGTACTGCTGTTATTTTGCCCCATAATGCTATAACTTATATTTTTTCATGCTTTCATTTGTACATTTCTACTTAATATATTCTTGACCTGTTGGAATTGTTGGTTGCATTATCTATTATCTAATACCTCCATTCGATCTATTCCTAAATGTCTTTATTCTTGCTGTGTCCTTTCCCCTCAGGGAAAGTTAAAAAAAGTTTCATCTTAACCTTGTCTTAATGTCCAGGGGGTCATCTAATTGTTCTCTACCTGACCTCTTTTAACCCATGTCAAATAGCCAAGGAATGGGCAGTGCTCTGTAGCAACTTAGCTTAGCATTGGCTAACCTAGACAGGTTCCTACATCTCCTGGGCATCTGATGGCTTCAGCCACATATCTCAATGCATGTGCCATTATGCCAGAATTCTTATGCATGTGTTGTCGGCGTGTGCAGGGGTTTTCCCTCATTTCCAGAGTGGTTTAGTGGTAGGTTTGCACGGTCGAGTGAATTGAATGAACTCCCGATGAACTCATTCAAATAACTTATATAAGGAAAGGATACAAAATATATGATGCGTTTTTTTATTTCGGTGGTCAAAAAACAAGTGAAAACTGTCGACTGGAAGCATCTTCGCAAATGTAATAAAATCATATCACTAATAATAGCTTACGCTTAACATTATTGCTAACATACACTTAGCAAGGCCCACTCAGTGTAGATAGGGCATCCCGGGGGAGGGAACTTGAAATGAATCGTCTACTAGCTAGCTAAATGCTTCCACGAGCAACTTAAATTGCAGCGGCATGTGAAATGGCAAATGCAATCTTCCAGTGCAAGTGCAGTGACAACTGGTAACCGCAGGAGCAGTAACTTACAGCCCATCAGCTGGCCTATAAAGGTTACTACTGCAGACATTTCAGATATGGCAGTTCCACAGGAATCTAATGGAAATAGTACAGGCTCTTAGACACATCGCCACACAGAGATGCAGGCCATTCTGGCAAGATTAAAAAAGCTAAACAAAAAACCTGAATGTGAAGAAGGGCGTTGCTGGAAAAGAGCATGGTGCCCAGTCAACGTTCCCTGGATAAATAAAGGTTAAATCTGGTCTTTTTTTTGTTGTTTTCATTGTAATTTCTGCTGACATTTACTGTACCTTATTTTTACCTCTAGAAATCTTCAGTTTGAGCATTCATGTTATGAATACAATATTAAAAGTAAAAAAAAAAATCTATATGCTTCATTTAGTAATTTCACAAAATGTGCAAATTAATTCTATTGTATGTCAGCTTAATTAAATTGACATAATGAAGACTGGTACCAAGATACGGTGGAGAAGGCATTGTAATTGACTTACCTGATTGATGAGGAGGCCAACTGTGGTTGTATGATCAATTTACAAACCAAATTCAATATCTTGTTCTGTTAAATGGCTTTTAAGTAATTAAATACTCACTATACCCTTGTCTAGTTTGACACAGTATAGAAATAGGTGATATGTTGTCCCCATATTCAAAATCTGTAAAGTTGACCATTTTTATGCCCCAAAATTAAGTATTCAGTGTTTCCCCCAGAATTTTCTTGTCTGGGTGGAAAGTCAAAACAGCATTTAGACCATGATGCACTAAAACTCTCTATTGAAACCCAGGATAAAAATAAAAGGTGTAATCTACTCAAAATGTTGCAGTAGAATCAATGTTATATTGCGTTTTTCATGGTTTGGCTTAGTCCTAGGGTTGTCCATTATTTTCTCTTTGGATGGTGCTATATCAACAGCTTTCAGTTTTTCTTCTATATCCTCTATCGAGAGGTGGGGAGAGTGAAATTCAACTTTTGTCCCACATAGATTGATATAGATTTTATACATTTTCGATGATTAATGATAGAACAATACATAAAAATGTCTGAGTTACAACTACCGGTACCAATATGAAGCCCATTATATTATTGCAGTGTCACAAATTCATCTGGTTTGTTTATTGGCAGTACTGTTCACTGACAATAAAAAATGCATTGTAATAAAGTGCAATAAATCAGTCAATCTTCATTATAGACACTGATCACATTCAGTCCAGACAGTCCACCCCTAGATAATCTGTGTCAGTGGAAATTGACAGTGGTGAAACGTGACTTAAAAAAACACTTTTTGTCTCTGTCCAGAAGAACAGGGTTGCCCTCGAAAGCGAGGATATTTTTAAGGGGGTCCACTTCTGCTTTCCATCTTCAAATTATTTCTTTTTTTCAAATTTGGATTTTGCTCCAAACCAAATGGACTGCAATTTGTAAACGGAGGCCGAGTGCTTGCAAGTGCCTTTCATCCATCGGTTCAGGAATTTAGAAGGTAACAAGACAAACAAACCTACTTAGCTGATGTACACATGGAAAATGATGGAGCCTGGCATTGCAATCTCACTGATGGCAGTGATCAGGGCCTGGATTTACCACCCGCTAAGCACCAAATGTCAGATAAAATTTGTCTTGTGGCGGATGATAACATTTGAATGCCTTGGTTATATGATGAATTACAAACCTGATCCGTTGTATAAGTGAGTGAGTAAATTTTAAATGAACAATCAGTTCCACAGGTTTACATGAAATGGCGTTAGAAATGGGTAGGGTGATGTATTTTTATGAAAAAATTAAATATATGAATTATTTTAGCCAGTAAAAGTGCTTGATTTATGAAGAGCCAATGTGGGAACGGACCTTAGCCATTCATAAAACAGCCAGCACACTAGTCAAAATATAATCTGCTAATAAACATCCATTTGTGGACAAAACACTTTGCAGTATTATGGGAAAACAACTTGGTTAATTCAGGCTTTAAGGGGATTTGGGTTTGTCTGGGTGGACCAAATGTTATGACGTGGCGAATGTGCTCGTCGTTGGTGGTTTGCTGAAAAAAAATGTGCTTGCTCTCGAGTGTGACCCCCGTTCTTGAACAGACATTTGATACAAGGATTATGCACGGAGCGTGTTTACTCTGCAAGTTTGAAAATATGTGTCTTCCAAGTGAACTGCGGTAGGGTTCATTAGGCATGAGGATATAATCTGAACCAACTACGGGAAACCACCCCAAAAACGCAAAGGTTTATGGGCATAAGGGGACGGATGTTGACATTTGATAGCCAGTAGTTCCTCATGCTTGGAAAGCCTAGCCTAGGGAAGGCAAACTGCAGTCTGGACTTATGGGTGACAGGCTACCAAAACTCTGCCCAATGAATGAGCTACATGTGAGTCCATGTGACTTTTTTTGTTTACAAGCCCTGGTTCACTTGTAGTTGGGCAGCGTGAACCAACATGAACCAACTACAAAAATGCAACAAAGTCAACAGTGTAGTTCAGACCAAAGAAAACAAACTATAGGTGTGATAGAAATGTCTCTCTATCCAGCCCAAGGCTACCATGTACTGACAGCCTATACATTTAAGTCCCTCCGTCTTATCATCTTCCTGCATAAATCTACCATATGAAACAATGCTAGAGGTTAGTGGATACTTATTGCCCCGCTCTGTGCGTATGTAGGGTTGTCTAGCCATGTAGTCCAACCAGGACATTGCCCCTCTGTGACATGGACTTGGACGGGTAATCTGTGAGCTCAGCAAAACCTAATCTTCTTTCGGGCAATGACCAGGGTGGCATTACTCGTACGGCTGTGTATGCGTGTGCACAGTAGCCGCGCCTTGGTGGAAATGCCTTGGGATATTGTAATCGTCAGCCTCTGTTTGCAGGCTATTGTACGTAAATTCTCTCGTCCGGTTATTTGGTTGAGGGTTGGGAGCTACCTAGCACAATCACAGCCTTGTGCCATTGGCCTCCACTCAAGCATTTGGGAGTTTAATGTCTTTTGCTCAAGGGCACATTGACACCAGTTGCAGAGGGCAAGCACTTCTGGCTCACGTCCCTCACCCAGATTTTCCCAGCCAGTATGGGAAGTTGTGTTAGCTTCCATTAACAAGCTGGCCCTCAGTCACAAGCAGTAGTGTCAGGTGGGTCAGCATTTGATTGACTGTCTCTCACCCACTTACATTAATATGATCTTTCCCAGGAAGTGATGTGTTTTTAATTTGTTTAGAATAAATGGAGGAAGCACTGTCTGTTAGCAGCAATACAATAATAACAGCAATAGCTATCATGGCTGAACAGACAAAGAAAAGCAGAAACTACAGAAATCCAAGGAAAAAGGCGTCACAATAGGGGAGACCGGGGCACTGTGGGACGGGAGCACTTTGGTACAGACTAAAAATAGTTTCCATTGGTGAAACATGCTGCGAATGATTCACAGACCTGATGAGAGGTGGTCCTAGCTTAGATTTTCATGGCACCACACAGCATGTTTCACCAATGGAAATGTTCTATTTTTAGTCTGCCCCACAGTGCCCCGGTCCCCCCTGCTGACCGCACTGTTTGATGGATAAGTGAAACGCAGTATAAAAACAAAATGTAAAACTCATGGATAACCACTTCAACTTGAGGAAAAAAATACAATAACAAGATTAAAAATTATTGTCGCCAATATATTGTTGCTTCATCTGCACCAATAGCCCTGCATTTTCTTTGCCGCAAACATATTTTAGTAGTCATATATGAATTGCGGCAGGCACATAGAACTGCAGAGCAGAATGGCTCTCATTCTGGTCCAGGAACCCCCAGGGGTCCTTGAGGAGTTCCCAGGGGGTCGCCATCACAATCAGGAAGAGTTTAATTTCAATGTAATTTAATCCACTAGAAATTCTCCCAGTTAGAGAATGTATAATAATGACTATTGTAATCATAAATTCTCTTATCACTATTATTTCCCTATATACAGCGTGGACAATTCTACCATTCATTACTAATAGGACTAATATGAATCTATTTCTGGGATATGAAAATGTTTGAGAACCTCTGGTATAGAGAGGCATTTTCATCCCACTGAAATACAACTGGTTGATATGGTTATTGCTGTTGTAATCCTGGGTTTTGGAGATTAACACACAGCTGGTCAAGAGGAGCGGTAGGACTCTAGATATAGCCTGGCAGGGCCTGTATAGCTGGCAGAGAGATCCCAGTGTCTCTGCTTATCATCATCATGACTTTGTTTCTAATTATTACTGAACCTTATATTTGTTCATTTAACATTCCTGCATAAGAGCTGAAATGCTGTAATTGATTCCACAGCATGAGATATTTGGCCTCAAATGCATATATTAATTTGTTGCAAGCCTATATCCCTTTGCATGAAATTTCTGGGGTATCATGGAGTCTTGGGAGGTGTATTCCAGACAGGGGAAAGTCAGGGAATTGGGTCAATTCTCTGGGGAAGTTAGGGGAATATCAGGGAATTGTACAAATAGGCCACTATAGCAGAATGTATTTTCCAATTTGTTTCACACATTCGTTTCAACCCAACTGTAGTGGCAACCAGACTGAAAAACTACATTAACAAACCAGGAATAGATTATACTTGTTTTTTGATTACTACATGTTTTCATCAATTTTTCAATTTCTGCCAGTTATTGTGCACACCCTAATAATGCTGCAATTCATATTTTTCATACTTTGCATTTCCACATTTCCACTTAATGTTATTGAAACATTGGAATTGTCAGTTACGTTATGCTTAATACCTGCTGCCATTTGCTAAACCCTATTGTTTTTATGATGGTTTATCGGTTTAAACCTTTGTTGTTCTTGTTCTTTCTCTATTATTCTTTATCTTTATTCTTCTCCACAAAACCTTGGACTCTCATAACTCAAGTCAATATATTTGATGGTGCCACTATAACTACACGTTCAAAGTAAAACATTTCAAAAGACTAGAAGTCTGCAACGGTTGGTCCTATAGATCTGAAACTTGCCACACTTGTCTGTCTTTCCTTGCTCTACCATTTTGCCACTTGGACCATCATTAGATTTAGATTAGATTCAACTTTATTGTCATTGCACAGAGTACAAGTACTGAGGCAACGAAATGCAGTTTGGCATCTAACCAGAAGTGCAAATAGCAGTAAAGTGCAGAGTGTGCATCTGTACAGTGGCAGATAAATATGAAATAAACAGTAAGGGCTAAATATGAATATGCTGTATGTACAAGATGAACTATAATTACAGTATAAACAGTATGAACAGGTAACAACATATATGTAATAATGACAGTATAGACAGTATTAACAGGCTACAAAATATATGTGATATGTGTATAAAAATATATGGTGCAATGGTATAAGTAGTGCAAAAAAAAAAAAAATAAATAAATATATATATCTATATATATATATATAGATATATATATAGTGCAGGTACTAAAGTGTGGCAGTGGTAGGTAGATTGATCAGTCATTGAAGGAGGGTGAGGAAGAGGAAGAACTGGATTTTTCACACAATGGATTTTCTGTAATTTAGAATTTATTGAAAAACTAATTACAAACAACTCCTACACGAATAGTCCACTGCCACCAAACATCACAAGAATTTGATTTGATGTTTTAATATAAAGAATAGTTATGGCTGTTCAGCCACAAAAAGGATCATGACTCCATGATATTTTGCCTGATCATCATGAAGCCTAGTAGATATATTTAGAAGCCTTCAATAAGTTATTCCCTGAAGCCATTTCTAAATTGAGAAATAGGCGGCGCTAAATATGTCAAAAGTTTGTATCTGAAAATCAAAAAATCAACCACGTGCTATGAAATTTTGTATCTACACTCTAGAGCCAAGCTTTAGTCATACCGTAATGGTAGGTAAGTGATTGGACGATGTGGCCTACAAAAACGTATTTTATTATGTTGCATTACGAGATGGTACATGATAGATCTCAGATGTCTGAGTATACTTATGAAGTTGTATGTGCTCTACAAAGTTACAAAGTCTTGGTGGAACCAATCATATCCGACTTAATGGTTTTCTGCAATGTTGACATTTTTGGAAAAACTAAGGCTTTTTCCAATTTTTTTTACTCATCAGCACTGAATTTGGTCTATAGCATTAGGGGACCAAGTTACACCAAGCCCACACCTCAACCACACACTCCACTTGGAACTCAGTTGACAGTTTGGTTCAAATGAAATTAACAAATACAATGAAATATTGATCTTCTCAGCCAAGCCAGCCGACAATTTTCTTCGCTGCATCCTATTGTTATTTTATGCTGCAGTGGCCAGATTTCTGGATCTGTAAAGTCTCATCTTATCCTGAAAGTAAGCATGCCTAGGAACACTGCTGATTGATGTCTTATGAATAAAATACCCTGGGGTAGGTGTGCCTCTGAAACACCATCCTCTCAGGTTCAAGCATAATCCTGCATAAGCTAGGATACTCCTTTGACAAATAGCATAAAGGTGTCAGGGAACTGCTTAAGGTTGGTTGTTACAGTCACTACCTCTCTTAGTCTCTCTGCTGTGTCTTTAGAGTGTGCTGAATCTTGCAACATGGCAATGGGACACAATATTTGATCTCTATTTCATAACCAACACAATGAGAAGATGTGTGTCTGTGCAAAAACCATATCCACCTTTCAGTGATTGTTTTTTTTTTTTCTCGTTTTGGTAGCAGAGGTGAGCCATGGCTGAGCCAAACTCCAACCGTCCACAGAGGAAGATGTCCACTGCTGGGGAGAGTCTGTATAAGGTCCTAGGGCTGGAGAAAGGAGCCTCAGCCGAGGACATCAAGAAGGCATACAGGTAAACAAACCTTCACTCTCAACTTTCAACCGAGTCTATCATCCCATTCAGACTGGATCGAGCCCCTTTCGCAAAACACATTTGCATGGGATAATGAAATTTACTGAAATCACTGGTGTGAATTCACTGAAATCACTGGATACAAATGTATAAGGTCAAGATTTTACACTTCCTGATTTGGCAAATCAAACTTTTGAAGTTTGCGACAAAAATGCATTCAAACCCTTCATCTGTAGATTTCCTCTGTTATCTGTAGAAGGCCTCCGTTATCAATGATAGGAGCAAGATAGAAATTGAACTAGAAGAAAAAGAAATTACGTGACAAAAAGAAACTGCCTGAAATTAAGTTTCATTTGCACTGGATTAGTATTATCAGGGGACCCATGTCTTCACAAAATATTGTAGGTACAAATTGTAAAATCTTGACTGTATACATACAGTATGTGGGTGGTGATTTCAAATTTTCATTATCCAATGCAAATGTGTTCCATGAAGCACAGAGGTTGGGGGGGTAATACATTAATTACATGTGGGCCCCACATAATATTATTCCTATGTGAATAGGGCTGTAGAGTGCAATGTAATTTTTGTCTCTGAGCATGAAGGCGAGCCGACATAGAAGTGTTTGAGCAGGCTTTTGCCAATTAAACTGGTATGAACCCACCCACACCTATAGTATAGTGTACATTCTTTCTGGGGAGCCAATAAAGCGCATACAGCAATAAAGTGCATACAGCAGTTAAAGTGGACAGCTATAATATGCTATGATGGACTCTTGTAATGAAAGCTATCTATAGGCTAATCAGGCCTGATGTTTCTGGATCCAAACCACAATATACAGTACAATCACAAAGTATGGGAGTTAATTTACAGAAGGATCTGTGCCCTTCAGTCTGTTCCATATGCAGCTGTAGAAAGTGTAAAGAGCGCATCGATTGCCTTAATGAAAGTACCCTGAATGTATTAAACACTTACACAGACTAAAATGAAATTGCTCTTATTGGCAGTCGGGAACTTTTGAGTGCAATTGAGTTGAGGGGTCTCTCTGGACGAACCACCTAGCAGGGCTGCGGGGAAAAAACTGTTGAAACTATTTTTGAGGTTTGAGGGTTTTCTGCTCCAGACAGGTGTAAATGGTTGGGCTTGGTTTGTCACAATCTTTTTCGGTTTACTAGCTCAAACATAGAAAAGCATTTGCTTGATTTGTGACTCAAATGCTCTTCCTGAATAGACTCAATTCCTAAATGGCTTAATGGTCTGTTTTCTCTGGTTTGGTCTACAGCACACTCGGCCAGGGTACATCGAGCAGTTAAACCATTAACAAGATGTTTGAATTTGCCTGTAAACCTGATCAACCAACCTATCTCTCCCTTGTTTTTTCCTTGCTTCCTTCCTTCCTTCCTACCCTTTCTCTATGTACCTCCTTTCACTCTCTGCTTCACTTAATCTCATTTCCTGTGCACTGCTCCCTTCTCACCCGTCAGGAAGCTAGCGTTGAAGTACCACCCGGATAAGAACCCAGAAAACCCGGAGGCGGCGGAGAAGTTCAAGGAGATCAACAACGCCAACTCCATCCTGAACGATGAGACTAAGAGGAAGATCTACGATGAATATGGCTCCATGGGCCTGTACGTGTCTGAACAGTTCGGGGAGGAGAGCGTCAAATACTACTTCCTCATGTCCAAGTGGTGGTTTAAGGTGAGACTGTGTGTGTAAGCATGTCAGAATTCAAAAGGTTTTTGAAGGTCGATACAGATGTTTTGGGGATTGAAACTGCCGATGGATGATATTTTGTGCCAATATTCATTATCTTTAAATTTAAGTTTTCATGCCAAATTTTAAAAAAGCCTCTGAAATAGCATTTAGAATCAATTCAGGTTAAGGGTTTCCTATAGATAACTGTGCAACTCAAACGCTGTAATTTCAGGCATAATTTGTTTTTGTGTAAGGTTGGTGGACTGCCTAGGTGATTATGTTGTGTTGAACCACAAAGGCTGAATCAGACAGACGATGCTTAGACCAAGGCCGACTGATGCATTCGAACTGAACAAAAATATCAGCAAGCTGCACAACATTGGGACAATGTAGAGAATGGAGAGACCAGATTTCTATCACAGAGAGGCTTATTTGCCTGAATGGAAATGGAAAGTGGTGGAAGAGAAAAGCATTGTTTTTGAGCCATTTACTTCTGTAGTCTTTCAAATAAAAGACAACTGGGAAGCTTTGACTGACTGGAATCAACTTCTCCATTTTGCTAGTCGGAACTATTGTTCATGAAACTAAATCACATCGGTAGGGAACCGAGGAAGCGCGCAAATCTGGCTGTCGACGGTGGGTGATGGCGCAAGGTTCAGCCGGGGGCCAACTTTTCTAGGTCAACATGCTTGTTGACCACCCATTGGCTGAGCTTACTTCGTTTAGCTCTCTTGGAAATGACTGGTTTTCCAGTGACTTTTTGATCATGTTGCTCATAGTGTGAACACACAGAGAGTTTGATGGGGTTATATAATTATTTATTTGTGTGTGTGTGTGTGTGTTCATTCTGCAGAGCCTGGTACTGTGCTGCACATTGTTCTCCTGCTGCTGCTGTTGCTGCTGCTGTTGTTTCTGCTGTGGGAAATGCAAGCCGCCCGACGACGACGAAAACTACCAGTATATTGACCCTGAAGACCTGGAGGCCCAGATCAAAGCCGAGCAGGATGGAGGTGAGAAGTTTCAAAGTCTGGAATTAATTGTTTTGAAAAGTTTGGGAGTTGCATACGGAGATGGAAAATATTAGTGTTCAGTCAGTATACAGATGTGCAAGAAGATTAAAGTCAATGGGGAGCAGCTGCAAGGCACATGGATAGATAGATAGATAGATAGATAGATACTTTATTGATCCCTGGGGGTAGCAGCATAACATTATCACAAAAAAAACAGAATATACAAGGCCTAAATACTAGAATACACAATAAACATGAGGTAGAAAAAAAGCAGTTGCTCTTGGACACTACGCTCCTTTTGTTTTTTTTAGACATTTTCTAAATTTAAGAACAGTTCTACTTTTTGGAGGAAACCACATTATGTCAACCACTTTTTTGTGAGTCGAGGAGGCGGAGTTTCACACTATGTCACCCAACAACAACCAGAATGAAAAGGGCGAAAGCGGAGCAGTGTTTTCCACTGGTTGACAGGTTGCTTTGGCCGTGGCGTGGGGGTGAGAGTGGCTGTTCCTGCAACAAAGGGCCTTAGATGAATTTGAGTGGTCATAATAGATATGTGTGTTCTCCTGGCGTCACTCCTCTTCTGCAGTGATTCCACAGATGTCACTTTTCTGCCTGAACGAGTGTAGTAGCTTCCTCTCTTAGAGGAGGAGGAGGAGGAGGGAGAACGCGCAACAAAGAGAGATGAGGAGGGGGCTGAGGCTCTATGTGGGAGCCGCAGAGCACAGATGGGATCAGTAGGGTTCACTGATATGGGTTTTGGAAGGCCACTACTGATATTTTTGGGATTGAAGCTGTCAATAGCCAGTATTTTAACTTAAAGTTTAAACTCAGAATAAGTAAGATACAGCTTCAACATTTAGCATTTAGACCATGGGATACTAAAACCCTCCATTGAAACTGCTACTATTACTAATAATAATAACAGTAATAAATAATCAACTGGACCAGATCCCATTTTTAACAAACGGACAGTATCAGCCCCATATACTGGAATATATTGAAAGCATAGACAAGTCTACCGAAGCAGCAGGCCAAATAGTACATACACTAAATAGAGATGTAAGAAACTAGACTGTGTATGCACTAACACGACATGCAGTTTTGCGGTGAAGTAGAGTTCACACCTGCTGGGAACAAATGGGAACAAATTAGCAAGGAAGATTTATATCAGTTACAACACTTAGGGAATGGGGTTTTAGTGTATAGGATTAGGAAATAGCTTTGACATTTGTGGCAATCAGTGAAATGATGACTGACAATCACTCGCCTCCTCTGCAGTCAGTTTTCTATACCTTAGAAGGGTAAAAGCAGCACTGAAAACTGTCAGTGATAAATAATCTGAACTGAATTGAATGGTAGCCTTTTGAATGCCATTGTTAGGGCACTTCTGCTTTACAGTGGAAAGTGAATAAAAAGATGGGAAAGAAAGAGGATGGAATGCAACGTAGCCCATATTCTTTAGTGAGGTCTGTTCTAATTAACTACTGTTGTGGGGTGAGAAAGAACTGGAGTTTATTAGCATTAGAGCGCTGTCTCTCACTGCCAGTTTGAATACTGCCTGACAGTGGAAAGATCTCAGGATAAAGCCCAATGGATGACATGCAGAAGCAACTGCTTTGGAGGTGATTTGTTTATGGTTTTAAAACAGACATTCACTGTTGTCCTATCATAATTCAACTTCCTCTTTCCTTCTTCCTCCAGGCACTGACTGCACTCAAAACAGTATTAGGCACATACTGTATATAGTTTTAGTTTTATAGTTGTCTGTCTTGTTCCTCCACTCTTTTTTAAATGTTCAGAGAAGACTTGCTTGAGTCAAGATTCAAGGATTGTCATCATTCCAGGGAGGTACAGATTAATATCTTGTGGACTGAAACTACATGGCCAAAAGTATGCAGACACCCCTTCTAATGTATATAATGGAATAATGGTCTGGGGCTGTTTTTCGTGGTTCAGGCCCCTTAGTTCCAGTGAAGGGAAATCTTAACATTACAGCGTACAATGACATTCTAGACGATTCTGTGCTTCCAACTTTGGGGAAGGCCCTTTCCTGTTTCAGCAATGCTCCCATGCACAAAGCGAGGTCCATACAGAAATGGTTTGCGGAGATCATTGTGGAAGAACTTGACTGGCCTGCACAGAGCCCTGACCTCAACCCCATCAAACATCTTTGCGATAAATTGGAATGCCGACTGCGAGCCAGACCTCATCACCCAACATCAGTGTCCACTTATTATGCTATTGTAGCTGGAGGGAAGCAAATCCCTGCAGCAATGTTCCAACATCTAGTGGAAAGCCTTCCCAGAAGAGTGGAGGCTGTTATAGGCATGGCAGGTTTATGTAAAGCACTTTGAATGGCCTTGTGTATGAAATGTGCTATATAAATAGAGCATAAAATACATTAGAAAAGAAATACAGAATAAGATAAAAAATAAATGAGGAAATAAAAAATAACATAAAAGTTGGCATACTTTAAAAATATATATTTTAAAAAAATCGAGAATGGAAATAATATAAAATGATCAAAGTGCATATAAAAAGTGTGTGAAATCATATGAAAGTGCAGAATCATATGTGGTGAGGAACATAGATGTTTTAAGGTTATTTTTAAAAGGAGTCAGGATTGGAGCGTGCCTGAGATCTGGAAGTTTGATCCAGGTATGTGTAGCATAATAACTGAAAGCTGTTTCACCATGTTTTGTTCTAACCCTGTGAACAGTTAGTAGTGACCTAAGGTTTCTCGGGGGTTCATAAGGAAACAGTAGGTCTGAGATGTATTTTGGTCCCAGACTATTAAGTGCTTTCTATACTAGCAGGAGTATTTTAAAGTCAATCCTTTGTTCTATTGGGAGCCAATGCAGAGACCTAAGAACTGGTGTAATGTGGTGTAACTCCAACAGCTACAAGGTATTAAAAACACTGCTGCTAAAGTGCCCCTTTGATTAGACCCGAGAAAAGGCCATTGCAATAGTCCAGTCTACTGGAGATAAAAGCGTGGATAAGTTTTTCTAGGTCTTGTTTGGGCATGCAGCCTCTGATTCTTGCTATGTTTTTTGCGATGATATGACTGCTGAATTTAAGATCAGCATCTAATATTACACCAAGATTTCTGGCCTGACAGTCTGTAAAGATAGAGAATCAAGATGAGCTCTAACTTTTAGTTTTTCATTATGGGCGCCGAACACAAGTACCTCAGTTTTATCCTCATTTACATTGAACATTGAAAATGTTCTTGCATCCAATCATTGATTTGAGCAATGCATTCACACGGTGAGTTGATGGGACCATAGTCACTAGGTGAAAGAGCTGTGTAGATTTGGGTGTCGTCCGCATAGTTATGGTATGTTATATTATTGTTTTGCAGAATTTGGCCCAAGGGTAGCATGCAAAGATTGAACAATAGGGGGCTGAGAATTGATCCTTGGGGGACACTGCATGTCATACTAACTTTTTCAGAGACAAACTTACCAATTGAGACAAAATAATTCCTGTCTTTTAGGTAGGACCTGAACCAATTAAGGACAGTGCCAGAAAGTCCAACCCAGTTTTCTAGCCTGTCTAATAATATTGTGTGTTCTAAGGTGTCAAAGGCAGCACTAAGATCTAATAACACAAGAATTGAAATTTTGCCAGAGTCAGTGGTCAGACGATTGTCATTTAACACCTTGACAAGAGCAGTTTCAGCTGTCCGGCCTGGGTAGCTCAGTTGGTAGATCCCCACATAGTGGGTTCGATCCCCACATAGTGTCAACTATCACCTTTTGTAAGTTGCTTTGGATAAAAGCGTCTGCTAAATGACTGTACTGAGTTGCTGGTAGACAACTTTCTCTATCCCTTTACCTATGAAAGGTAGATTTAATATAGGTCTGTAGTTATTAAGTACAGATGAATCTAGGGTGCTCTTTTTAGGAGAGGCTTAATAACTGCAGTTTTTGGAGCCTTTGCAAAGTTGCCTGATGGAAGTTATAGCAACAAAGGGTGGACCAACTCCATATTAGTGCTCATGATTTTGGAATGAGATGTTCG
Source organism: Monocentris japonica (assembly GCA_900323365.1). Lineage (NCBI taxonomy): Eukaryota > Metazoa > Chordata > Actinopteri > Trachichthyiformes > Monocentridae > Monocentris > Monocentris japonica. The sequence goes on along the minus strand of OOFE01021909.1, from coordinate 662 downwards.
ACAAGCAGGTGTCCACATACTTTTGGCCATTACATTACAGGCATTTAGCAGACGCTTTTATCCAAAGCGACTTACAATAAGTGCATTCAACATAGGTAGGCAAAAAAACTACCAGTCACCAGAAATTGTAAGTGCATTTCCTTCCTAAACAAGCATCTAAGAGCATAACCAGTGCTAAGGTAAAAGTGCAATAAGTTACCTACCTACTTTTTATTTAAACAAATGAGACAAATAAGTGAAGCAAATAAACAAGAGCTAAGACAAATAAGTGAAACATATAAGCAAGTGCTAAGACAAATAAGTGAAACAAATAAGCAAGTGCTAAGAGGAAGGGTCAGGGTAGTGTTTCTTGAAGAAAGATGGGCAGCGAAAGATGGGCAGCAACTCTGCTGTCCTGACATCAGTGGGGAGTTCACTCCACCAATGTGGAGCCAGGACAGAGAAGAGCCATGACCGTGTAGATCAGCAGCATGGGCCTCTGAGTGACAGGGCAACCAGTCACCTCGAAGCAGTAGAGCGAAGTGGTCATGCAGGGGTGCAAGGCTTGACCATAGCCTGGAGGTAAGAAGGAGCTGTTCCTTTCACTGCCCTATAGGCTAGCACCAGGGTCTTGAACTGGATGCAAGCTGCTACAGGGAGCCAGTGTAGAGAACAGAGAAGGG
>OOFE01021887.1:0-18386 GCA_900323365.1 Monocentris japonica | reverse complement strand
GGGTTTGGCGGATGCCAGGAGAACGCTACCTACCGGAATGCATAGTGCCTACTGTGAAGTTTGGTGGAGGAGGGATAATGGTCTGGGTTTTTCAGGGTTTGGGCTTGGCCCCTTAGTTCCAGTGAAGGGTAATCTTAATGCTACAGGATACAAAGACATTTTAGCCAATTGGGGGCTTCCAACTTTGTGGCAACAGTTTACGGAAGGCCCTTTGCTGTTCCAGCATGACTGTGCCCCTGTGGACAAAGCGAGGTCCATAAAGACATGGTTAGACAAGTTTGGTGTGGAGGAACTCGATTGGCCTGCACAGAGCCCTGACCTCAACCCCATTGAACACCTTTGGGAGGAATTAGGACACCGATTGTGAGCCAGGCCTTCTCGTCCAACATCACTGCCTGACCTTACAAATGCTCTTTTGGCTGAATGGGCACAAATTCCCACAAACACACTCCAAAAGCTTGTGGAAAGCCTTCCCAGAAGAGTGGTGGCTGTTATAGTTGCAAAGGGGGGTCCAACTCCATATTAATGCCCATGGTTTTAGAATGGGATGTCCAGCAAACTCATATAGGTGTGATGGTCAGATGTCCACTGACTTTTGGCCATATGGTGTATGTGTAATATATATGCATTACACAACCTCAATCTAAGTTTTTGCCATTTTATTCCTGTGATTTCGAGTTATGTAAAGTCTGCATTACATTTGCGTCAAGTGCACTTCAAATAAAACTGAACTGCATCATTCTGTCTTCGCTCACCTGCCCCGAGGCCCAAGGAAGCCAGTGGCGTGGCATTCATCAATAAACACCATGGCGCCGTACTGTTCAGCCAGGCCACAGATTCCCTGTAGGGGAGCCACGTCTCCATCCATCGAGAACACTCCGTCTGTCACCACCAGACGCATGCGAGATGACTGAGGAGGAAAAGAGAGTCCCGGTGGTCAGTGGAGCAAAACACCAGCATAATCAATACAGTAACCCTTACATGACCCTATGGCCTCAGCAGTACGGGGTTTAATTCACCAAGGAACATAAGATGAAGTGTTAAGAGTTTGGAGTGTGTGAAGAATTCCCTGTGATGCGTGAAGTGCATAAAGTGCATGAAGTATGTGTCTCTGATGATGCAAGTCCTGTCTCCTGCAATGAGACCTTTCTTTCTTTCTTTCTTTCTTTCTTTCTTTCTTTCTTTCTTTCCTCCCAAGGAACAAATTATTTTCCACAGCCAGTCAGACGAAGATACATCCTTATTACTTGGACACATGACTTGACGTAGACCAACACACTATGACAGAGTGGGTTTTTGATAGTCCAGGGTGCTATTGAGGGTGGTGGTATATGGGACAAGAATTCAACTGTGCAATATTGAACACCGCCTGAAGTGTTTTGTAACCCCCTATGAAGAACTGTGATAATTATACACAGGAGCCCTGCAGTGAGTGGATCAAATGATGCAATGCATGCAGAGGAAATATTGGGAAATATCAACTGTCATGGTAGCTTCACAGGGAACACAGGGGAACTCTTCTTAATGTGAACTGGAGAACAAGCATTATTGTTTTTCTGAGGGATTATGATTTAAAGAGGATTATACACTATGTAAAGGATATTGGTACCTTTGGGTTTTGTAAACTGCTAATATGTTTTGGTCACTCTCACTCTCAACAAGATGATGGACAATATGCTTCACTTATAAAGACATGTTAAGGCAAAGGTGTGACGTGACGGCAGTAGAATTGCTTTACCTGGGACTCTTTGAGCTTGGTCTCCAGATCGTTCAGGTCCATGTGTTTGTAGCGGAACCTCTTTGCCCGACACAGACGGATCCCATCAATGATGGAGGCATGGTTCAGTTCATCAGAAAGGATTGCATCATCTGGGCCCAACAGCACCTGGTGTAATAATAATATGATGCTTTATTGATCCTTCTAGGGGAAACTCTCTCCTGAAGCTCAGAGGGATTCAAAGTCTTGCTCAAGTACATTTAAGCAGGAGAGATGCTTGCTGCCACAAGGCTTGAACCCAGACGGTCTCTCTAACCACAGGGCCACCCTGTCATCCTGTGGCAGAAAAACAGTCCTTTTAAAGGATTACTTTATGCTGCAAGGAACCAGCGTGGTGAACTGAGTCGGGAGAAAACCTGGGTTCAAGCCCCTGTGTCAGCAAGCATCCGTCCTGCTGAATGGTCCTTAAGCAAGAAACTGAATCCAGCTCCATGGGTGCTGCTGTGTAGCTGATGCTGCACTCTGACGTCCATGTGGAGGGGAGCTAGTGAAAAGAAAATGTTGCTATGGGATCAATGAAGAGTTACATTATTATTATGATGAAATTGCTGGTGTAGTGGAAAGAATGATGTACCTCAAACAGCCCAGCGTTGGCATCAAAACAGCTGGCATAGAGGATGCAGTCCTCCCTCTGGTGAAACTCTGCTAGCTTCTGCTCTAGATTTTTGTGTAGATCCTATCGGTCCCATATTACACAGAGAGAAATGATTACCTCCAAGGTGAGTTAGAGATTATATTAGTAATGTGGTATCCATGTGTTATACTAATGTGCTGATTGAGCAGCATTTAGGCTGTCATACCTGTGTGCCACAGATGAATCTGACAGAGCTCAGTCCGGCACCGTATGTCTTGAGAGCATCAATCCCTGCCTGCACCACCTCTGGATGACTGGACAGACCAAGGTAGTTGTTGGCACAGAAATTCAATATGGCTGGGAGAGACAGATAGATAGAGATAGAGAGGGTGTATCACGTTGCATAGGAACCCTAAGGTAAGCAGGTCAGAATAAGGACAACAGTCGCCATGACCTTGTATGATGGCTTGCTTGACTGGGATACAACAGCTGAATTTCCCTCTGCATTATTGCAAAAAGGTGACTGGCAATGACAGAACATAATAGCAGACATAACAGAATAAAGAGGGAGGGAGACAAAAGACTGAGCAGACGTTGCCATTCAAATGAATTCAACACAGGAGAGGCCATGGGCTGCAGTCAATAGGCCATTCATAAATTAGCAGTGTCAATCTCTGGCAAAGGTTTACAATGAATACACAAAGAGTAAACACTGGCCTTTAGAGATTGAGTACCAGTGGTACTGTGGTGGTACCTGACTGCTACTCGGCACTACAGCTTCTGAGGCAAAACTACTATCTGCTAAAGTGGGCACAGTCATTTCGAAATTAGACATCTGCCATTAAAAAAAATGATGCTTCCTTTTACTGAGTCAAGCAGATCACGGGTTACTATTGAGTCATCATAAGACCTTTCTTTACAATTGTGTTTCTGATGATAGAATGATCTGTGTTTTTAAAGTATTCACTCAGGTAACAAAGACGCCGCAAAACGGATATGTTGATCAGTTTTACGATGTGAACTTGAGTTCATGTGCGCAATGCGACATCAGTAAACATGTGCTTGACTACAGAGCAGCCAACTAACGTTAGTGAGTTAAGTCCAAGATCCAAATCAAGATGACACGTCGTGGCAGAGTTGAATTACCGTTGAATTTTTCATTTCATGCATGGGCCCTTTGAGAACAACAACAAAACAGCCATAGCTAACTGTTACTCACTGCCACGACTGCCGTCCACGTTGATCTGGGGACCTTGCTTGGACGTGATAATTCTCTCTCCTTTCCACGTCCCCGCTGCTCGGATCGCGTCAAGTTCATTTTCCAGAATCGCTCTGGCTTCGGCAATAGCGACGTAACTCCGATTCAAGGCGGAAGCCGAGGGCCTCAAAATACCACTAACTGGTTTAACAAAACTACGGACAGCTGTTCTGAGAGACATGGTGAAGTCCAATCAATTTTTGCACACATACAGAAAGGCAGAACAACGATCAAGCAGGGCGTGAAACGTCACATGATAATACGTAAACTGGGTGGGCGTAGCGCGGTGGACCAATCAAATGCCAGAGCGCTCTAGGAGGATAATCTTTTAGTCCAATCACATTTCAGAAAACCTTTCCCTGTGGTTCAGTCGCAGTGTGAGAGCAACGTCGTTTTATAAACTCTGAACTAAGTGGTTGGTCTCCAATTCTTAATAGATGTCCAATAATGTATTTAGTGATTAAAAACTACTTTAACTCTCCTTTTCTTAGGATGTCATTATTATTTACCTCCCCAGACCTCTTTGCTTTCTCTAACTCATTTGTGTTTGTGTTTATATTGCTCTTGTACAAAGTGTGTTGTGGATGCACTTTAAACTAATAAACTTGAACATTTCTGTGTCTGATGTATACCCTCGAATATAATTCAACTGAGGGTGAAGAGAAGTTGATTTTAACAGGGCAGAACTTAACAGGAACTATACTAGATTTGATGCGCTTGTTTGCGCCCATATCTGCAAATCAATGAACTGGATTATGTTTCTTAAGTAACCTTATTGCACAGCTAACACTCAACACCTGCCCAGCCTTCAGATAAGAAAGGAAAACAGGCCAATTGTCAATGAATACTTCAAGTTTAATATGACATTAATCCATCAAGACATTCTGCAAGATCAGTTAAACTTAAAGTACAGTATCTTCTTAAGAGAACATTAGCTGTAAAAAAATTACAAGCATCAAACTATTCCACTATATAATAGCTGAGCTTTTCTCACATACATGTTTACAGTGTTTGCTACTTCGATAGTGATGTGCACCATTTTTTCTGTGACCCACCATAATATTTGACATTTATCAGAGCAATGTAGTATATATTGGATGTTGTAGTTGTTTTTGTAACAATGTTCTCTTTCTTTTATCAATAGCAAGAATATGTGCAAACGTTTGCATTCCACACATGGATAACCCCTCACAGTAGTGCCAAGAGAAAGCTTCTGTACTCTTACCATATAACATTATTTTATCAGTTAAAAAAAATGAAGCTTGGCCCAAAATAAATAGCATTGTACACTGGTGTGACATCCTTTCTCTAGATGAGGGTTGCTCCTTTTCTCAGCCCGTGGAGCAGGTTTCTTCATTAGTACTGTGAGTGTGACAGGTTCAAGTGTGGACTAGGACTGGGAGTGGTTGGCATCCTGTGAGGAGGCTTTCAGGGACGGAAGTCGCTCTGCTGCTTTTGCTCTTGCTGCCAAAAATCTGTCAAACTCTGCAGAGGTAGTGAAGTAGGATTAGATGAGAAAAGATCAAACTTTATTGATCCCCGTGGGGAAGTTAGATTGTTGTAGCAGCAAAAATAATACCATTTAATAAGCAATTGTGGGTTTCTGGAAACATATACTGATGTCAATTTAAACATGGTAAGTAGACTCCATTGCAGTATGTACAGGTGGGTTTTGGTGCTCACGACACGCCCGTCATGACAAAAATATTGTCTGTATGGTAATAGCTTTCACTACTCTCTAGCCATGAGTATGGCATTTCATTAACGGTTGTCAACAAATGTCAAATAAAATACTGATAACTAAAATATTGATCTCATTATTCATTTTTAGATTTACCACTGACAATATTATGACACCACACTGCCAATCAGAGGTCAAATAATGTTAATGACATTGCAATGCGATGCAATATAACACTAAATAAGAGAATGGGAATGAGAACTTCAAAAAGGAAATAGATTGGAAAGTCTCTCACCTTCACTGGTCACACCATCTGAATCCCCAAAATCGTCATCCTGTGTCACAAACAAAGAAGCCATACATTTAATACATAAAAATAGGATACGCAGGTAGGTTTAACAATGCTTGCAGTTTTAGGAGTGCAGCATATTAGAAGGGAACTACTCAAGGGTAAAGTACAGACAAATGTTAAAATCAGCGTGCGATAAAACCAAATGAAACAGGCCTTGCATGAGTAAATGAATAAACCAGCCACTCACCTCCTCATCCATGGCCAGCCATTTCTCAATATCATCCATCACAGTAGACTGGCTGACAGGAATCTGAGAAAGAAAGAGGAAACTAAGTACCAGTATTTGCAGTAGTTTCAAAATGGGCCACTGTTAAACTGAATAAAACTATCACAAAACTTCCAAACCACCAAAAACCACTCCCAGAAAAAAAATGGATCCACATGTCTGTAAGCAAAGCAATGAATGAAGAAGATTTGTGTCACTGCAGGAACTGAAGGGACAACAACAATGTGGCAGGACAATGCAAACCAGACAATGCCATACTCTTCACTACAGCAACTGAACGGCAGAACATACTGTAGATGTAATTAACTCAGAAATATTGTGCTAACTATCGCAAACAGCATGCAGACCACTGAGCAACCAAACTCAAAAAATGGTATAGTGTCTCTACTCAAACAAACAAAAGCTATCCAGACCACAGCAACAGTAAATTGCAGCCTCACGATAAAAGCAAAAGATGGAGAATGTAGAAGAATGCACAAATATGAAACCAGCACACATTTTTGCACAGCAAAAATTCTGCACTAGCTGATGAGACCCACCATTCCCTTTTTTATCATCCAATCTAACTTTGGTGAGGAACTGCGGTTGGAGGCTGGGCTGACACACTGAAACAAAGCAAAACCTTTATGGGCATGACAGCAAGTTAAGAAAACCTTAGGATTCAAATATTAACTTTAATCCAGATATTTGTATCATCACTGAATCCTGGCTAAATGACACACTTCTGGACAACAAGGTTTGGTTACAATATCTTTCTCTCCACATCTGTTCCAGAGCAGTTTGAGTGTCTGGCTTGAATAATATCGAAATTGAATGTGCTAAAGACCATTAGACATTTAGTGCACCGTGCTTTATCGCAGGCGATGGTTCAGAACTCATCATTGTGCCCTGTACAAATCAGTAGGCTAGTACTCTCTAGACCTACGGAGAAAGCAGCATGGTATTTTATTTATTTACTTACAAGATTTCCTCTCTATTTGACAAAACTTCTCTCATTTAAGGTCTCAAATTGCCCTGCTAGATATCAGGCTTGGATTACTTTGGACACATCGCATTTTAAATCTAATTTGGGTAAGACTGCCTTCAGTGTTTTGGCTCCCGATTTGTGGAACGCATTTCAGGAATCACCTCAGCTGACATAACTGGTATCTTTTGAACATTTTGAACACCTGGTAGCTAACTTATTAGAGGAGGAATGTACATGCACCTGCATAGCATAACCTGCATAGCAGAACCTACCATGTAATCTTTGTTCAGAGTCTGCAGTCTATGAATGTATGTATGTGTGTATGTATGTGTACGTATGGTTCTAAATATAAATTGAAACTGAAAGCTCTGGAGTACCCAGGAAAAAAGAGGGGCAGGCCAAGTGGTTCTATGTTACTTTAGACATTTTTGGACTGCACCCTGTGGAAAAAAACGAGGAAACGAGGAAAAAAAAAAGGAGGCATAGCCTTCCTACACACATTCATCCACACCACAAGGAGCTGGCAATGTAACTCAATGAAAGCAGTGCTTCCCCTTGTCTCTGAAGTCTCTCCACTCCCACATAGGTCAGAGTTTGAGTGTATAATATTTAAAAAGCACAGAAACACAGTGAATATCTTCAAGTCAGCCTGGACATGAAACCTAAGGATTTGACTGCAGGGTATTGCCAAATGTGAAGGCAATATTGTGGGTCATATTCATCTGGACAGTCCAATACTCAACTTACTATCAAGTGACTATAATGTTTCACTAAAAAGTCTCCTGAGTCAAAAGTCTGGAGTGTTAATAGCAGTGTCACACATTGGCTTTCATTTAATTTCAAAAGCTATCAAAGCTTGACAAACCAGTTATTTGATTTTGTGGTGATCTCAATAGTCGCATGATAAAAGGAGGGACAATCAAACAGCTTGTGACCAAACCTGTAAAACTTTTCAAAATGTGAAAAATTTGGTGTCTTTCCTCACCGTTTCAGTATTTTGTAGCCTGGTGTTCTGAGCTTGAGCCAGGCCATCCACAGCAACCTCACTCTGCTCACTGAAACATACGTTTTGATCCTTGGTTAATTGCCATGTACGCTCATGGTTCATGTTAATTGGCAGTATAATGCATACTGAAAGATTGGCACATATCTTTATTAGAAGTAGTTATTGGAATGAAACTTTCCCCAAGCAAGATCAACATCTGAAAATGCCATTTGTTAAAGCTCACCAGGGAAAGAGTTGTGTGATGGCACTTTAACACTGGTTGGCAAAATATTGGTCTGTTCATGGGCGACACACTTACTTTGTTATTTACACAGCATTCATTTAACGAAATGCAGAAAAGCTGTGATTTATTATGGTATTTCTGTACCATTTCTGTCTTTGTTGAGTCTGTGAGATGTTCCTCTTGTCCAAGTTATCAGCTTCACTTGTACCTATAAGAACAACAGTAAAACTAAATAATAGACAGTGAACTGTATGATATGCATAGAATGCTAAATTACAGGCACGTGCACACAGGCACGTGCACACACACACAAACACATGCATGTATGAAAGTATGCAAACACACCAATAATTGAATAATATACACACCTACACACACAATTCTTACTTGACATTTAGCAGATGCATCATACAGAGAGATAGTACTTACTGAGTCTTGCCATCTGATTGGATACAGTGTCAACTGTTGATTGGCTGAGATAGCTGCTGATGGGAACTGCTGCAACTGGTTGGTTGACAGACTTAGTTGCAAGATTGAGATCAGTTAAATTGACGTATGTGGGGCTCTGAGAGACAAAGAGAAATAACTTGCAGGTGCAGGAGGCAAATGTTTTACGTTATTATAGGAGCGTTGAGTTGTGAATGAAAGGTAACAACCAATGCACCCATTATAAGCGTGTTCTTTACCTTCTGTGTTGTGCTTTGGCCATTCGCCATTTGTCTTTCAAACCTGAAAACAAATATAACATCACAGAATGGAATACTCCAAATACAACCTGTTGAATTACTGATCTTTCTCTCATCTTGTTGAGAATATGGGGTAATACCTCTGGTAGCGAGTGAAGGTGGTGTGCATCTCATCATTAGTAGCCAGCAACTGCTCAATGAACTTCTCATCACTGAGTGCGGGGACAATCTTCACCATCCTGTCTTGCATTTCTTTACACACTGTGTACAACTGCTACTGACAGAATCACAGAGAGGAGGAGAGAAGCGGCAGGCGCAACAGAGAGTGTAATGTACTCGGGTAAGACAGTATCACCCAAAATGACTGTATAGTAATGATTTTCATGCACCACATCCTCCACTGTCTGGCCATGAGTCAATCTAAACTCGATGACACCCATGATCTAGCGACACAGTGGACCGAAACAGTCTAACATTCTCATCGCTTAGTTGGCTGGTTAAAAAGGGAAGCATGAAATAGATAAGATAAGTATAATGTTTCTGCCAACATTAATGGACAGTAAATGTTTGCATTGAATTTCCTTTTACCTCAAGCAGCTCAACATCTGTGTGTGTGGCCATGACTGGATCCAGCTGACTCATCATGTCTGACATCACAGTCAAGTTGCTTTGCACCACTGCCAAGTCCGCCTTCAGCTTCTTCACCTGAAATGTCAGTAGCATTAACACAATGAAACACCATCTGCAAAGGCAAATATAGATTTTAAAACTGTTGGAGAAACAGGCGAGAATGATCCAAGTAACCCAGAGGCACACAGGAAAACAGGCTTTTGAATTGACCTTTGAGTGAACTTCAGCAACCATGAAAAAGATTAACTGGGTTAACTGGAATATAATTCATTTAATATCAGATGCACCAGGCATTTCAACTTCTAATATATCTCTCTATAGTGTGACAAGTCCCGTCACCTGGTAGGGGGTGAAGACATGGGGTCCCTCCTGGTTCTGTTTTGGCTCAGAGGGCTGGGGGAAGATGGGGGGAGGATTGGGAGATGGGGGTGCAGCAGGCAGAGTGACAGCAGGCCCATTCCTGGCCAATCTCTGGTAAGCAAGGCACAGGCATGACCAGAATGAAAATCACCAGAGTGAAAGTTAAGAAGAACCCATCAAAACAACAGTAGGAAAAAGCTTGTAGGAAGTTGAAGTGGTAGGTATCCCCAGCTATCTCCAGTAAAGCAAGTGCACTCACTCTTCAACACCGGCCATACTAGTACCTTGTTTGGGGTGTGGATGGGAAAGTAGCCATCCAGTTCAGTCATGGGGAACTCCAGTCCTTTCCTTCGCAGATCCTCATACACAGACACAACACCCGTCAGATCAGGTGAGCTGCGGAATGCATCGGCCCACGCCTTGACAACAGAGAACCACAAATTACAATTGACAATACCAAATGCTGCTGACTGTTTACAAGACTCAAATTGTGCTTGGATAAGTAAATGATGCATAACATTTTATATGAATGATTTCACCTGAACTGAAATGGTCATCATGGCATCATAAAATGTTACATCACAACAACCAGCTGATTATTTGTAAAAGCCATGTACATGTACCATGGCATTTCTCACCTGTATGATGCTGAGCACTCTATCATGTAGGACCAAAGGAGGGTTATTCTTTGGTATAATAGCCCGGACCAGAACCCCTTCTATAAAATCCCGGGTCGACACCAGAATGTGGAACCTGTGGCCACAGTTCTTCACACAAGCCTCCAGAACCTGACGCCAGGATGACAGAAGGAGAAAAGGACATTTAGGGAGAGAGGTTTTCACACATAGAAGGATCACAGCACAGAAAGAGCATATCTGACAACTCAAACTGTGACTGACATGAATTACACCTGGGACAGGGTCTTGAGTATAGAGAGCCGAAGCGGAAGTTGTCATTGGGCGTCATTTTGCATGCCAAAGATTAGCATCTCCACTATTTGGTGTGTAGTCCAAAATCCCTATGGACACACCAAATGGTGGAAATACTAACCTTACAGCCTACGAAGTTACGTCAGACTTCAGCTCTCTATGGACTTCATATACACAGACAAATAGGAGTGGAGTAAAAGGGGTAGCAGAGAAGTATGAGGGAGACTGGGAACAGCACTCACAGTCAGTGACAGCATAACCTCTCTGAAGTTCTTGTTTCCCACAATCCTTTTCCTTATTGCTTTGACTGCATCTTTTGGTCTGTAAACAGAGATTTGTAAAAGATCAGCATTACAAGCCACCAATGCACAAGAAGAATGTAACCTTCAAAGGACTAGCTTGTTCCTGATGCCACCGGATAATACACACCCCTCCTCTGTGCTGTTGATAATGTCGCAGATATCCATGTTTAGGGCCCAGTCTTCTGATTGTAGACTGGAGCTGGTTGCACACTCTATGAGGAATAGATGGACAAAAACATGATTACTGATCATGTTGGACTCAATGAATTGTGAAAGAAAACTGCTTGGAGCACAGTTCTTAGATAGTAAAAGAAAATCTACCTCAAAACACTTTAACACTGTTAAAAAAACAAAAGTGGGCCCGTTTTGTTATTTGGTGGTACAAGTGACATCACATCGAGGTATTTTGCAGCATAGTGGTGGGAAGAACGATTCTTTTACCTAAGTTGATTCTTTGGGCTGTCCAACAGTAGTCAGTTAATTCAAGAGTTGTTCATTTGATTCACCATTTTGTGGCCCAGAAACAGGTTAAATGCTCACTGACTGATACACAGAATTGAACCGCTAACCCACTGAATAAATCACTCACATCTGTACCATGCCTTTTGACTGAAAGCTGGCACTGCCTAAGCTGCACGATTCGTTCAATCTGATGCAGCAAATAAATGATTTGTTCAGTGCAATACAGTGAGGTACCACCTCATATACTAGCAACTGAAAGAACAGTCAGGAACTTTCTCTTGGGGTTGTCAAAAAGCATTCTGGGAAACATAAGAAATCACTAACTGAAGTAGAAGTAAGCGAGACAGGTTGAGGCAAAGTGGGTGCACCAAAAAAGTGAGTTCTTCATCACAAAATACCTCATGGAAAGCACTGAACATCACAGACTGATGATATATAAAAGTACAAGTAACTGAGGGTGTAATTTTACTTTAAATGAGCAGCGATCACCTCTTGAACATTTTTAGTGATCAATTCTTTGTCAATACATTAAAAAAACATCAGCATCTATTCTCGAGCATTTCATCTAGAAGGGTTTAGCCTCCAGTCCTGTTTGTGTCAAATTTGGGTCAAGAGGATGTCTGCCACTTCTCGTCCCGCCCAGCTATGGCAAGTTAAATAGCAAAATCAAAACCAATCAAGTTGAGGATCAGAGGCTCTTGGACCCGCCTCTCTGTTATCATTGCGTAAAGAACGCGTCAATCACGCAATAAGCAGTTGTTCCACTGTCAATCTTGAAAAATACACGTTGGACTCCTTTAATTTGTTACTACGAACAGCGCTTCAATTAACGCCTAAAGCCCAGCAAAACGGTTTACAACAAACACGACTACCCAACGACTAGCTAACAGGAAATAAGCTCGTCTGCTGTGTAACTGTTAAATGCAAACAAACACAAGCTGAGGTGAATGGCGATGAATGAACGACTGTATAATGTAACGACCTCTGACACTGATTAAACAACTTGCCGATTCGATGTCCAACCGGTGTGCTGAACGGATTCCCTGTTAAAAACTCCATCTTGAGCCTGGGCAGGCCAGCACCGACGTCCCCGTTCCTACAATAGTCCTGCTTCTTCCTCCAGATCCAGACAGCTCACACAACCAAGTGGAGCGCTAGCACAGTGCATTACGTCATGTATTAAAGGGAAAGTACAATGCAACGTTTACCCCGCAATGATTTTCCTCTCAGACTGTACACAGGTGGATGAAAAGTGCTCCTTCTGTAAGACTGAATGATTTAACAACACACTTTAAAGGAATTCCAATTATAACTTGACTTTGGATATAAAGAGTGTCATCTGTCATAAGGTAAATGTAATGATCTTAATGGGGAAATATAAGGTCAACAAATGTAAATTCTAAAAAGTGAAACACAGACTTCTGTCATGAATTTGCTGACTAATTCTTTGATATAAAGCATGTGCACAAAATTTCGTTAAATGCTGTCAATCACGTTATGAGAGACACATTTTTGGACATGTGGCGCCCCCTAATGGCCAATTTTACCATGCTTTTGCGCACAGGTTTGGGGGCCTATCCTCAAATTATCTACCACGTTTTGTGTTGATTAGACAAAATGTCATTGGACAAAATGTCAAATGTTAATGTTAATGTGTTAACGTTAATGTGTTAATGTTAATGTTAGTATCAATGTCAATATGTTGTTGGTGTACCTCTGTTCCCTTTAGCTGTGAACCAAATTTGGTGTTTTGCTGTCAAAAACTGAAAAAGCCTTCGGGAAAGTTTTTCAGAAAATGCAAATTAGCCAAAAAAAAAAAAATGCTCGGCGGACTTGGGTGGTCCATGAGGCAAATTTGTAGAGCAAGGATAGATACATATGTGTACCAAATTTCATTCAAATTGGACATACGGTGCAGGAGGTATGGCCGTATTATTATAGTGCCAGCATATGGCTGATTGGAGTCACATTTCTTGGGAAGCATTTGCACATGAATATATATCATTCAGTCTCTATGATGAATCATCCCACAGGAATATGTGAAACTGTGGATGAAGAAGAAGAAGAAGATGAAGAAGAGGAAGTAGAAGAAAGAGAAGAAGAATAGACCAGCACAAAAACAATAGGGGTTTGGCCCTATGGGCTTTAACCCCTAATAAATATGGCAAAAAGAAACATGAGAAAGGACATTTGGATGTCATTTTCTTTTAGTCCCCATGCCTGTGTTATACAGCATGTTCTAATGCCTGCCCAGTGCTTTTGTTTTCCTGCCACATGGGTGCACTGTTTCATTTTACATCATGCCAGGTCAGGGAATAATGCCTGATGCTCCCCTAAGGACCTCCTCCCTTACTTAATATAAATGAACACCCTTGTCTGAGCTACAAATAGGTAAAGACTTTTGAATATCAGCATCCATACCACAAATAACCAAGAATGTGGCTTCTAAATGTTGCTTATTGTCCCCAAACAGTTACTTCAGGAACAAAATTGTTGTGGATTTCCAAGGTTTCCACGGTTTACTCACAAAAAAGTAACGTTCATTGTCATTGGCTAATAGTAGTATTAGCCAATTGTAGTAGCCTAATTCTAGCGAGAAAAGCCATTTATTGTGTTTGATTGTGCCAATGATATAAGTGACTCAGACAGAGTGACTCACAGCCCTGTGAAAAACAGAGATTATAGGTGTTACTCTCACTGCTGATGTACAACCCACTCTGTTTACACCAGTGGAGATGATACAATTCAGCCCATTAAAAAGGGCAGTGTGTGGCATATGTGGGTGACAGAATAGATAAAGATGCAGGTGGTTTGCGACCACAGATGGCTTGGTATCACACTATAGGTTCAAGAAAAGATGTTTATTCCAGTGTATTTGTCCATCACATTAAAGTTATATTCAAGGCTACATTCAGGGTGATAGTTTGTGAGTTTCTTGCTGTATGTGAGTAGAACAGAGGTGAACCACTATTCCCTGTATTGTATGGAAAATCAGGTTTGCCGAAGGTAACAACAAGAAATATGTCTCATGGTCTTATCAGTGATGGTGTCATATCTGTGCCAGGGCAAATGTACCTCCGCTTTCAGAGCAAACCCTGCAGCACGGTAGGAACCACTATTCTCAGCAGGTCTGTTTTACCTCAAGGGTTGCTATGGTACTGTAGTAGTATGGAGGCATATAAAGCCACTGACCATTCACTGTGATGTTTTACTCTATTCTCATTGATTATATTTTCCTTTGCACTCTGAGTCACCCTCAGCTAAGTATCTAAGCATTGAAATGTTTTGAGTTTATTACTATCAACAAAGATCAACCTTATGCCAGAGTGTCTTTTCAAAGAAAAAATATTTTTAAATGCTTGAATTGTTCCATGTAATCAAACCACTTATAACGAAAAGCCTGTCTGCAATTACAATGTTTCATTTCGATTTTTTTCCTTCTCTGGCAAAAAATCATGCGTACAAACAAAATTCTCCAAATGAAAAAAATTGTCCAAATGAAGATTTTTGTGATAACTGCCTCCATCAGTCTGCCCTGATCCCTGTCCTCTGTGTCATCACCCTGCTCCTGTATGCCTGCTCTCATCCTGACTCTTTGTCATTTCAATTCTCAGGGGAATCTGACACTCCACATATAAGGAACTGGAAATGTCTGTGTGGCGTTCATTCAAAAGGCTGAAATGTCACAGATGTGGCATCATCACTGTCAATTTGATAAACATCAATTGGGACCATAAATGGATTCCATTCAATTTGAAACCTGGTCACTGTCTGGTAAATGTAATTTCTTCTTTCTGTGGGAATTGAGCCAATATGGCCACAGTCCTTTGTTGTGAGACAGTGGAGACGTATGCTGGATATTGAAGTTCGATGCCATTCATTGGACAACAAGATGTGTTTTCAGTATGTAAGTTTTCACCCTGATTGGCGTTTCTCGAAGGAACCTACAGATTTAACCACCAGTGTTGATTCAATCTCTCACTGCTACACCCCAGCAACTTTCTAATTTTCCTCCAAAAATCCAGTTTGGTTATCAAACATAGAGAGAGAGAGCAATATAAGGAGTTTGGGGCTTAGATTGCAGGGTGAGATGCCACTTGCACCTTGCAATGCAACCCTCATAGGCGCCATCTTTGCAAACTCATTGAACCTGCATCATTATAAAGCTGTGTCCATGCAATCGCAGCCATGATGAGAATCTTAATTTATCTTACTTTTCAATGCTGGTAAATAACATCACATTAAAAGTCATCTTTCATACCATGTTGCTAGGGAACAAAACTCTGCAGTGTGACCAGCGTCAGGTGAACATACGTGTTGTCTGCCCCTTGAGGCGTGAGATATCCTTCCACTGTAATAGACAGCTCACACATTCCCCCAACTCTCTACTCCTCACCACATGCCTACCTTTTTTTACTCTCTCTCTTTTTCTCGCTCTCTCCTTATTGCACACACACAGCCCTCGATATCTGACATGTACACTCACAAAGATCTCTCATTTAGTTTCCCTGGAGTAAATGTCAGAGGCATTTGTCAGGGGGACAAAATATAAACTGCAGCCGTACCACAAATTGATTTGTCTGCTTCATGGTTGAGCCTGGGATTCTAAAAGCATACAGAAGAAGGGCCCCTTGAGGTGGGAGAGACAGGAGAGTTAGGGCAGGTTGTATAAAATAAGAAGAAAGCAAAGGAAAGTGTATGGCAGAAAGTGCTTTTAATTGGTGAGGCGTTATCACCTTTCCAGAGAGCGCTTAAAGTCTCAGCCAACGCTGCATAGAAGAACAAGCAGGGTGAGAAATAGCAGCTTCCAATTAGGTAGGTAGGTACTTAGGTATTAATTCCTGGGGGGAAATTTCATTGTTACAGCAGCCAGACATAGAATAACAATGATAACAATAACAATGATGGTTTGTCCAGGGATGAGTTGTATAGTCTGATGGCGGTGGGCAAGAAGGACCTCCAATGTCTCTCCGTGGCACACCGAGGCAGGATGAGTCTGCTGATGAACATGCTCCTCTGCCTGGCCAGAGTGTCATAAAGCGGGTGAGAGACGTTGTCCATGATGGCCAGCAGTTTGACCAACATTCTCCTCTCAGCCACCACCTTCACTGGGTCCAGGCTGGCCCCAGTGCCCCCCGCCTTCCTCAGCAGTTTGTCAATCCTGTTGGTGTCTGCGGCTTTTATGCTGCTGCCCCAGCACACAACCGCAAAGAAAAGGGCACTTGCCACCACCGACTGGTAGAACACGTTCAGCATAGTTCTACATACAGTACCAGTCAAACGTTTGGACACACTTTCTCATTCAAGTGAATGGGAAGGTCTGTCCAAACGTTTGACTGGTACTGTACGTTGAAGGCCTTGAGCCTCCTCAGGAAGTCCTGAACGCTCAGGACAGAAAACAATGTATGTGCACCCAAAATATCTCTGCAGGGTTAAAACTCAATATTCATCAGCTTTTGCTCCCAGTTAGCTTCATGTGTGCAATATTTCAACTAAATATGAGTCAGGAACCGGTTTAATCTGGCTATCGCCTTTTCAAATGATGATCCAATGATAGCAGCTTTGCTACGTTTGCTTAGGATTGCGTAGCCAAAGCCACCATGGCTCACAATGCGTCTTTGAGTCCCCTGGATGAGTTATTTGTAACCACAGTATGTATTAGTGTGTGTGTGTTGCTGAGTTGAGTTATGTGCTCCAGAGTGGAATTGCAACCAGGTCGTTCTCTCATCACTGTAGCGAACAATAACAATGCTCTCCCACGTCATCAGGTTGTCATGGCAGTTACACATGTGGCAGGATACGCTTAGGTCAGATATTAAAGTCCTGGCTCCCGCACATTTATGGTGTCGGTTTGTTTCCTTTACGTTGTTCACTCCTGTGCTCTTGATGCCCACGTGTGTGTTCGAGTGTGGTGTGTGTATGTGTGTTTATGTTTACTGGTGGTGGTGGTGGGGAGTGCATAAAGACAAAGGGGGTAATTTGTTACAAAACTACGATGTGCTCATTTATAGTTGAATGGGCAAGGATGCAATGTTTTAGTTTTTGATAACAATTGATTTTGAAGGAAAATGTTGAGGACCCAGAGAATAGAGAAACATTAAAACTCTTTATTAGAATAGCACTGTCACGCTGCAGAGGTCATAGTCATATATTCATAAAATTATTACAGATCACGAACATGTTATGCACAATTTTTTTCATACATTTGAAAATACTGAATGAATGTAAGACAAATCAGCTAGGAACATTGACAATTCTCAGGCTCAGTCGAAGTTGTGGAGTGTTGTGTAATTAAATAGCAGCTGGCAACTGATTTATATATGTATAATACATAAAATAAAATAATATATATGCAGTTTGAAAGCATGTCACTGAAGCCTTCTGCAGAATCATGTGTCACAGCTGTCAAACCATGTCTTTAATACATGTGCTGATCCACGCATTCCAGTATCCAACAGAATATAAGAGAGTTATAATATCTACAGTACCAGTCAAAAGTTTGGACACACCTGACTGTTTCTCATGATCTTAAAGACATTTTGATCTAAAGGCTGATGCTTAAATGCTTGAAATTAGTTTGTTAGACAAATATAAATAGTGAAGTTGATCCCTATGTATGAATTTCTTTTCAAAACTAAAATTTAAATTTAAAAAAAAATCTTTTTGAAATGCACCCCCAATGAGTAGTTTTCATTTAGAACTTGAAATTTGAAATTTAGAGGTGGAGAATGTTGAAGATCAATGATTAAATCATTATTTTAAAAGCACACATAGTGATTGTGGCCTTTAAAAGTTCATTTGTGGAATTTCTTTGCTTGTTAAAGCCGAATGCCAAAGGGTGGCTACTTTGAAGAATCTAAAATCTAAGATAGTATTGATTTGTTTAACATTTTTTTGGTCACTGCATAATTCCTTTCATGTTATTTCATAGTTTTGATGATACTATTATTCTA
>OOFE01021881.1:0-17936 GCA_900323365.1 Monocentris japonica | reverse complement strand
CTGCGGTTGTCCTTGAGACATGACAGGCTGGAGGTTCCCCACTGTTTACTCTCAGGACACTCAAAGTTCGTCCGTCTGACATGATGTTGGGTCTTTTTGTCAGAGCCGCGGTGAGTACAGCGTGTTTCGGTGTCCATGCGTGTATTTTATGTGCGCAGGCTACGTTTTGTTATTACGACATGAGGGGACGAAGGGGGGTGGGGCGCTGCACAGGCCACCGCCGAGACAATATTAGGCCAAAATATACCGTTTCGAGGCGGTAGACATCCTTCCAAAGTCTCTGGCGTAAGGGTTGGTTGAGTGTATTTTCAGCAGCCCCTATACATATATGACCTATGTGACATATTGTCCTACGGGGTCATGGATATATGGTGCGAAAAAATTATATTTTAGAAAGAAACAACAAATATCTTTGTATTTGCTAATTTTCCCGCCCTTAATGATATTTCTTATTCCCCATTAGTATGTTGTTTTACTCAAAAAGAAAACAAAAACAAACAAAGCGTTGCAACACGTTAGTCAATAAGGGTATTATTGTGAAAGCTGTGACCGGAAGTGTTGGAAATGTATTCTGGCTGGCTTGACACTGGTGACAATACTATAGTATTGTTAGAATAAATGATTCCTGTTATTTCTATTGACTGCACTTGTGTCCCTACTGTTACTTGACTCACAAACGCACCGCTTTAACATGATGGAAGTCCCTCATGTTCATTTCAAAGTTGATCATCGTCATTATGAGATCATCAATTTTCTATTGCTGAGTCTTTATTCCATGTGTGTTTGTTTTAGCTTCAATTCCAAAGGTCCATGAAGTATGTCAACTTTCTATTAATAAGCTGGCAGAGTTGACACGGTCGGTCCAAACAAACAGTATGACTACTTTGCTCAGTTGTTTTGGTGTCCAGTTACACAGAGCTAATCTACTTATAGTACACCATGTGCTTTTCTAAAGTAATGTGAAAAGGTGTTCACAGCACGAAACCAAACCTACCCTAACCCATCTGCATTGAAGGGAGGCTTCTGTTGCATACACTCAATATTTAACAACTTGTTGACAGTCCGATTTGTGAGGTAGCATCAACCCATCTGTAGTCCATTCCAGCATGTAATGTTTACACCAGTGGGATTATCAGTGAGCTTAAAATTTAAGTCTTATTTTAAAGCAGTTACAGTATTATTGTCATTTAATCAGTAATGAAATTTGATCAAATTGTCCTTGGGCAGCCATTCTAGTATGACCTTGTAGAATATTTTGCTTACATGATACATGATGTCTGGCTCCGTGAGAAGAGCTACTGCTAGTCTGACCGACCTGTTTTCCAGCTGCGGCCTGGCATGATGAAGCCATGTCGCCTGGTCAAGCCAGTGACGCAAATCCCAGAGAGGTCCCTGATGCACCAGGAGGGTTTACCTAAGCTGCCCGTACCGCCCTTGAAGCAGACATGTGAGCGCTACCTGGCCATGCTGGAGCCTGTCGTCAGTGAGGAGGAGTTGGAACACACCCGCACACTGGTGGAGGAGTTCCTCAAGGGCGGTGTGGGAGAGAGGCTGCAGAAAGGCCTGGAGCGACGGGCACGCAAGACAGACAACTGGGTATATGTTTCCTTTTATTTAGCCTTTGTTTAACCAGACAAATAATGCACAGCCATGTACATGAGCAAAAACACAATTAAAATTGCATCACAGGTAAGTGGAAAGTACAAATTTGGGGCATAAGCGCTCAAAGGGCAGTCCAGGAGCAGACCATGGGTTCAGGCCTATATAGATCTTGGCTAAACCATCCTGAAACTCACCAGGAAAGACCTTCCAGTTTGAAATCATTTCACAGTGAGTGCTATATAGACTTAGGGGGAAGAGATGAGTGTATTAATCAGCCTCATCAAACTCCATTAGAGTTTGATAACAGTTGCCTCAGAGACACTGTCCACCCAAAAGACTGTAATCTGAGCTAAATATGAACGGGGAATAGAGTAATACATGCAAACGTATTGTAGCCTGCCCTCTGACTGTTGTTGTGTTCGTGTAGCTGTCAGAATGGTGGATGCAGTCAGCCTATCTGGACTGCCGTATGCCGGTGGCGGTCTACACCAGCCCTGGGGTCGTTCTGCCCCGCATGCATTTCCAAGATTGCCAAGGACAGATGAGGTGAGCAGGCAGGAAACACATTCAATGCTGTGCAGACTAAAACCAGCCACAGCTACTAAGCTGAATCTCCACACTCACAAAAACAAGTGTTTTACATGATTCCCGGGTTGCTCTGCCCACAGCATGAATCACAAGCATTGCATGTGTAATTGCACTCTGATGAAGTTTAGTCCAAAAGTGATTTACTTGGTGTTGTAGTGCAACCAAGCCCATGTGAACTTGTGAATTAGCTAGAGTTTCAAGCCGACCTTTACACAGACTTCCCTCCACATGCTGGCTATTTTAGGAACTTTGGCTGCATAGCATTGCTCAGCTTTTTTTTATTTTTACTTCTGTGACCCATGGGATATGCAGTGAAGATCGTGGCACCATGGAGAAATACTCCAGCAAAACCAATGCCTAGTGTTGTAGGTATATAGTTGAACAATGGGCTGTGGCCAGTGGCATTATTAGTGAATATAGAAGAACATTGCCCAGTGGATGTCACCATTCAGAATTGTTTACTGATAATTGAATATTGTATTTGAGGTCCATTGGTTATATGCACTGTGCACTATGGACATTCATGCCCAGTATAAATGAGACCCATCATGTGTTCATCAATAGCATCCCAATGCCTCTCCTGTAGGTTCGCTGCCAGATTGATTGCAGGAGTTTTGGAGTTTAAAAAAATGATTGACAGGTGAGTTTGATTAAAAATGATTCTTGATATATCGTACAAATATTATCATACTGAAAGCTTATGATCACTATGTTTTGCAATTGTTGTTGTACAAAACTGCAAGTGAATAATGAATGGCGCTTTGTCACAGTGAGACCTTGCCTGTTGAATACTTGGGTGGGAAGCCACTGTGCATGGACCAATATTACCAGATCCTGTCCTCCTGCCGTATCCCCGGACCAAAGAGAGATACTGTTGTAAATCACGGCATTGGAAAAACACCTCCCACTTACATCACTGTGGTCCACAACTTCCAGGTACTCTAGATGGCGCCACTGTCCTTCTCCTTCCTCAGCCTTTCCAATATTACGCCATTTCAAAGGAAAACAATTTTATCATCTCAATATCAATGGAGGATCATCATCTTAAATGATCATGTCTTTTTGTGCAGTTCTTTGTCTTGTATGTGTACAACAGTGATGGCTCCCCGCTGACCGTGGACCAGATTTACATGCAGCTGGAGAAGATCTGGAACTCCTCCCTGCAGACCAACAAGGAGCCTATCGGCATCCTAACTTCCCAGCACCGCAACACCTGGGGCAAGGCCTATAACAACCTTATCAAGGGTGAGGCTGGAGAGGAGGAGAAACAAAAGCAATGGGAAGAGCCTCTGTAGCAATCAAAGTGAATTGGTCACACCCCCTTCCCTCAAGAGGAACTAGATTCAGTCACTGTTGAGAAAAGCTGTTTTGGAGAGACACATTCTATCACAAAGGCCTAGATAAATTGCTTATTTTGTTTTTTTCCCTCCATAGATAAGATTAATAAGGAGTCAGTCCGTACCATCCAGAAGAGTATCTTCACAGTTTGTCTGGATGCTCCAATGCCACGGGTGTCGGATGAGCTGTACCAGAGCCGTGTGGCTGCCCAGATGCTGCATGGAGGAGGGGCTCGCTGGAACAGCGGCAACCGCTGGTTTGATAAGACGATACAGGTCAGTTTGAGTTTTACCTTTTAAAAATAATAAACTTAGGTCCAATTTCTAATGAGTGAGAATTTGAGTATACTGGAGATTATACTTGTAAATCCTCTTTCAGTTCATCGTTGGTGAAGACGGCACATGTGGACTGGTGTATGAACACGCACCCGCCGAAGGCCCACCCATCGTGTTTCTTATTGATTATGTTGTTGAATGCATGTAAGTTGCATTTATTGGTTAACAATTCTTAGATTAGTGTTTTCTCCATCACCATGTGAACTTGAGCTGAACATTTTTTATATCTTCTCAACAGGCAGAGGACTGAAATAGTCCGCTCACCTATGGTTCCTCTGGCCATGCCTCAGAAACTGCGTTTTAACATCACTCCTGAGGTTAAGAGGGACATTGAGAACGCCAAACAAAATATGAACATGTATGTGTAGTAGAGTAATGACCTCATTGTTTCTCCTTTTTGGTCCACTGAAAATAGACATTGTTTTGTGTAAATCACTCTTTTTCTTTGTTTTATTAGGATGGTGCACGACCTGGACGTGAAAGTGCTTATGTTTTCTCATTTTGGAAAGAAAGTGCCAAAGGAACACAAGTTGAGTCCTGATGCATTTGTGCAAATGGCTCTTCAACTTGCCTACTTCCGGTGAGTAGTCCGTTTCATAGCAATCCCTTTTTCAACAGCGCTGCACACAGACGTTGAGTGCATTACAATCATATATTTGGTGTACTCTTTTTAAATTTCAGGATGTATAATATTTGTTGCTCTACCTATGAGAGTGCATCCCTACGAATGTTCAAAAATGGTCGAACAGATGCAATTCGCGCAACCACTCTGGACTCACTCAGATTTCTCCAGGCCATGGAAGACCCAGCCAAACTGGTAAAACCACTTCTGGAACCTGGTAGTTTACAGTGAATTTTCATAGCTTTTTTTTTTTTTCATAAGCTGTATGACTGCACAGCAATTATTGTGTTTGACCCATATGCCAACAGAACACAGAGAAGGTGGCACTGTTGCAGAAGGCTGTTCAGACCCACAGGGAGAATACATACAATGTGAGGAAAATCTTGACTTGATTTTTGTTGTTTTTCTCATACAGTTTGATTCATCTCAGTTTTATACAATGTTTCTTATCAGGCAATTCATGGGCAAGCCATAGACAGACACCTCCTTGGGCTGAGGTTGCAGGGCATTGAAGACCTGACCTCCATGCCTGAGATATTCATGGATACTTCCTATGCTGTGGCTCAGCATTATAATCTCTCCACCAGCCAGGTAGTTTTATGTACAAAAACTCAGAACAATCAATGGCTACTAATCAAATGATTATTTGTTGTTATATCCGTTTGTCTTCATATTTGTTTTTATCCATGCCTGTGGACAGGTTGGCTCCAAGACAGACTGTGTGATGTGCTTTGGTCCAATGGTGCCAGATGGCTATGGAGTGTGTTACAATCCCATGGATGAGCACATCAACATCGCCATCACAGCCTTCAACAGCTGTGAGGAGACCCACGCTGCTAAGTTTGCCCAGGGTGTAGAGGACGCTCTGTTGGACATGAGAGCTCTCCTGGAAGACTCAGCCAAAGTCAAGCAGTGATCCCACACAGTAGCCTGGCATGGTGGGTGTCCCACTGGGCCGTATGGAAGAGGCAATTGAACCTGTGCTGCAGTAGTGGCAGAAAGCCACACTGGCATAGACGCACATTGCACTGAGCGTGATGGAGCTAGGGGAGCGTCTGTTATACTGTACTACGGTCCGGATAATATGTGACTGTCAAAAAACTGCCGTCTTGATGAAGGAAATTCTATATTTTACTAATTGCTGAAATATGTTGTAATGAAAACATGACATCAAAATAGATTTGCTCAAAGTGATAGCAGAAATATTTATTTTCATTGTTTATTCTTTAACAGCTCGTGCAGTTTTCAGAATGAATGTTTTGGTTTGTTTTAATATTTTCAATATTTGTTATTTCAGATCCAAGTAATTACATAGTTATGAAGAGGAAGTGAAAAAGCTCACTATATTGATACATTTTCTACTCAACCGAAAGTTAAGCCAAAGGCTGCAGTGGCATTTGTTTGAATATATTTGTTTTACGTTATAAAACCTCAACTATTTTTGAACTAGAAACTTTAAAGTATACATGCAAACTTCTTCAAACTAATTGATATCTTGTATCAAAGCCGCACAAAGGAATATTCGGCTCTGAAGCTTCCTTTGGAATGCAGGTAGTCTCCATGGAATTCCACCTCGGCCATGTTTCCAGAGGAGCGCCAGAGAAAAAGCTGTTGGCCTTTAAACACGTTGGTCTTTAACACATCCATGTCCCGGATCTGGAACGAATGAATGAACAAGAAACATATTTTTGGCAATTATTGCACTCATTTGCTTTTTTACCTCACATTTCAGTTTGTTATTTAACACTTATCAAGTGCACAAGAGGTTCTCCGCACCATAATGTAGGTAGACTGGGAGTTGGTGGCGTTGAACGCTAGTCCTATGTTCAGTGCCTGGATTCGGATCTTCACTGAGGGTGGGGCATTGATGAGGACTCGACAGGTGTGATTAGTGTTTGTTGTTGTTGGATTCTCAAAGACACCCCTGGGAGAAAACAGCTGAATGTCACAATCTGCGGGGCAAAGACATAAGGTACAGCTCAGCATTAGCAAATACTTATAATAATACTTTTAATAATTAGAATTACCACTTTTATCATGCTGTAAGATGCTCCAGGTTTTGGGTCGTTTTAAATTCAATTCAATAGAATCTGAAGCCGCTATTCAGTAGTTGATGAAGGTGCATTCATTCTCATACATCGTCGTCATCCTGCCATCAACCCTATGAGGATTTTTGGGGGAGATTTTGAAGAAAATCCACTTCTGAACCTTATGAAGCTGTCTTACCCTGATGATGACTCTTCTTTTTGTTTTTGAGAGAGCTGTAGGTGAGCAAGACCCCATTTCCTGAGGTGAGGAGATTCTGGCGCACTAGCAGGACGTTGCTTCTAGTGGTCAGTTCACTGCCTTCCACCTGCTCACATTTCCTCATAAACACCAGCCGGTCAAAGAATGCCACATACTCCTCTACAGAGAAATGAGCACAGCGTTGCACTCACTTTATGACGTTATATATCATTCATTTAGCTATAATAGTATGTGTATCATACTCACTGTTTTTGCAGTTCAGTGAGCTAAATTCCACGTTGATGTGAATGACCTCATCTAGGGGTCGACCTATGGACACCGTGCAGCGGCCGGTCACATGTTTCAAGTCCACTATGCCTGATTCTTCCAGGAGTAGCCGTCCACATGCACCTGGAAAAGAGCCCACACTGTGATATGATTACCTGCAGGCAGGTATTGCACTGAAACTAGTTAAAGAGTCTTGACTGTCTAGGCCAACTAACTGGTTTCAGGTGTTGGGGTGGGTATAGTTGTGATGGTTTGTGGGATGGTGATCGGCTCTGTTGGAATGGGGGGAACCTGGGCCACGCGGTGCTCTGGTGTCTCTGTGGGGCTCAGAGTGGGAGATGGGAGAGGTGTGTCCTCAGTGGGATTAGCCTCTGCCCCAGCATCCAGTGATGCAGTGTTGGTGGGGGCGAGGGCTGAGGTGGGCTCCACGTCTCTGCAACTGCCCACATAGCAGCCCTGGATGGTGATGGGCTTGGGCATGTGCATACAGAGCAGTGGGCTGAGGGGCTCAGGCTTAGAGGGCCCCATGCAGGAGACAGCTCTGGACTGGATCCCATATCCACAGGGCACTGAACACTGGAGAAAAATGAAACCAATAAAACACCAATATGTTTCCTTGCAGTTATTATATATGATACTCTGACTACTGATAGGTTTGCTCTGACCAACTGAATCATTGGTATTATTAATATTTCATATTTTCCACTCAGTTTTCATCGTCAGAGCTGTTAATTTATATATTTTCTTATTCATACAGTTGCCAATTGCGTCATGTTTAATACCCCCCATTTTCTCTATTCTTCTTTTATATTTCTCTGCTGTAACCTTTTATCTGCTACTAACCAATCATTTACATCTCATGAAATCTAATCTAAACTAATGTGGTATTCATATTCCATTGTGCCAACTGTACCTGGCTCCATTCCTTCACCTCCCATCTGAAGGTGCAGACCTGCACCAGGCACGGCACTGTGGTGGCCGGTTTGATGCCTGCAAGGCAGGTTTCTTCAGGCACCACGCTCTCCTTTCCATGGACGAACTGGACACAAGACACGATCCTCTCGGCTACACCCAGGTTGCAGGACACCGAGCAGGGCAATGTTCTCAAAACCTTCCACCTGATTGCAATGGCAGTGAGATGATATTGCCTTTGGAGAAACTGTTGTGATGTGTGTGTGTGTGTGTATGTATATGTGTGATTTACCTTGCTGGGCAGCTGTTTATGTTGCATGTGACCACTGCTATGGGTTTGGGGAAGTCACTGCACTCTGTGTCCTCCACAACCTCCTCCTCTGCCCCTTCTCGAGCGCAGTACAGCACCCTGTTGGCCACCCCTCCGCCACACGTCGCACTGCAGACTCCTTGCTTAGAGCGCCACCTGCTTGGTGGAAACATCTTGCTGCTTTTATTTTGTCGACCATTATTTTCAACTACCTAACTACTTGGTGTACGTTGAAACCCTTGTAACTCCCAAACGTCAACTTTGTTGTCATCCAGTGGGTTTTGAAAGGGTTTCATAAAATCAAGCAGTTGTAGAATTTTCTCAACCCATAGAAAATATGAAATTTTGGCTGACTTGCATAATACAAACAAATACATGCTTTGAATAAATATGTATAACATGGTGGCTCACACAGGAGGGCAGGGAGACGTGTTGCAGGCCTCAGAGTGAGGTTGTGGTTTGGTAGAAGCGTCACAGTGGAAGTCAGGCACCCCCAGTCTGGTCTGGTGGTCCACACAGGAAAACCACACCTGCAGGGTTCCTACATAAGCATCAGGCTTTGGTTGATCATATCTGATGAGGACATGCTGTTTCTGGATGAAGATGAGTATATGTCCTCACTTACCATTCCCACAGGTCTTTGAACACTGGCTGACGACCGGGCTCCAGACATACACAGGAACATGTCTAGAGCGTGGCAACAAACTAGATGATTTTAGCATGGGCTGGACCTGGTAACGAAAAATAATATGTGCTGAAGTGTCGGACCTTTCGGGCCTACATAATGTACCATTTTGCTCATTTTCTACTTTACCTCTCCCTTAGACTCCCAACCAATGGGACAAACATCTACCACACACGACACAAAGTCAGGGGGTCTGATTTGCTTTGAACAGAAGCTGTGATCCACTTCAACGTCCTGACCATCTTCTGGCCTTAAGCATGACACGATGCGCTTGGCTTCTCCTGGCCCGCACACTGCTGAACATTCCCCTGGCTCTGACGCGTGCCATCTGTCAAATGCAAACACGCAGCTTTTCAAACGCATAGAAACACTGTTTTCTTCCACAAACGCAGGACAGCAACTGACAGAGCGCTATGGTCCTGACCCATGCACTCCTGGGTACTGGTTATTTGTAATTTTGTTCATTTAGGAATTTAAGCTTATTCTACAGGCACACTCATATTCTGACATCAGCTAAATGCATAACATGTAAATATAAATCTAACAATTGGTCAGTTAGACATCAATTGTATGGTGTAGACTATGTACCTGGCAGGGCAGTGTTGAAAGTCACATTTTTCAATGGCATTTGGGGCTGAATCGGGAGGACATTGAGAGGCTGGAACCTTTACAACATCGTCTCCTTGCTTCTGAATGCATCTCACAGGACGCACTCTCTCTCCTCCACCACAGGAGGCGCTACAAGGTCCAAACTCCCCCGTATCCCACCTGTAAAAAAGGGACATTCTTAACGTAAACCATTTGCATTGAGATGTATGTGTATGTCAGTGCCAGGGCAAAGTGTAAATATAGAGTAGAGTAAATATGAACTGAACCTGGGGGGGCAGGCTGGGAGCTGACAGGTTGCCTGTAGTGGTATAAATGGAGGAGGTGCATCGCAATGCTGTTCCTCCAAATGATCATTAGTACTTTCATCTACACAGACATACACTTGCTTCTGTGTGCCTGCAAGAAAAAGCAATATGTGTAGAAAGAGCAATGAGCTTTAAGAATGAAAGTATCAATGTTATTTATTTATTTTTCCTTTCCTTTTCTCCATTCCACCTCTATTT
The DNA here is from genome assembly GCA_900323365.1 of Monocentris japonica. NCBI lineage: Eukaryota > Metazoa > Chordata > Actinopteri > Trachichthyiformes > Monocentridae > Monocentris > Monocentris japonica. Next base: position 7,918 of record OOFE01021881.1, on the reverse strand, counting down.
TACATTACCCATAGGCCATTCCCTATTCCCTATTGTAGGACTATTCTTATAATTTAGGTCAAGATCCCTGAAAAATCTGAACCATTTACGAATGAAGGGTGGTCAAACTGGTGAAAGGTTTGAAACACTGAAATGCAATAAAATACCAGGGCAACATTCCTAAAATGCCTGTATGGTTTAAGTTGCATTTGAAAGGTTTAAAAAAGGAAATGCATGTATCAAATAGGAAAATCCAACAATTGGATGTATTGAATAGAATGCTTTTTTCACATTATTGCATTTGTTCATTATGGTCATTCAGTTAATGGGTCAATTGAGTGGTCTGAGGTTTAGTACAAGTGGTATTTGAGAAGTAATTTACTGGTGAGGACATCTGAGGTCAGAAAGAACTGAGAAATGTGGACATATTAAATACAGCAGTGTCTTTATGACAGACAATAATTGTGGAATAAAAGCTTACAGCTATCAACTCCAAATCAACTTTATAGTTCCTGCTGCACACTTTGACACAAATGCTATTTGTTTGGTAACTCATTTGTCAAAGTTGTTGCCTCCAAAACACAAAGAAGCTATTTTCCTGCAGAGAACAAAGATTGCTAAGATTGCAGTGAATGGGAAATGACATCATATTTTGTTGTGTTTATTCTTGTGTGTTCCTGTATGCCCTGTGATTAACACTTTCTCACCTGACCCACAAGAGACAGAGCAGGGTGCTGTGAACACAACCCACTTGCCCTTATGATTGGTTTCTGCCAAATCATTATGCTGACTGGTGGGTACGTAGAACTGGTAGCTGATGTTTGGGTTGGTTTTCTCACCATACTCTTTTCCATATTTGCGATAGACCTGCAAAGAGAGCAATGCAACTCAGATGTAGATGTTTTATTTTGGATTTTTAATTTTTGAAGAAAATCTACTTTCTGGTGTTTCAACAATAATATTTCTGTTGGTCTGTCTTCTGACCTGTATGTTTATCTCCTGTTGTACTGGTCCAGGCAGCAACAGCTCCTCCATTTGGGGCAAAAGGTCAGAGGTCAGGTAGAGAGTGTACTCTAGGTGGTCGTCATCCAGCGGGGAGGGGTGGGTCACGTTCAACGCCATGTCACCCATCCCAGAGACAATGTACTGATCCCCAACCATCACAGCTGTGGATGAGAATGGCAAACACAACTCTAACTGATGGTCCCATTAATCCCATGGTATGAAGCTAAACTGCTGGCGCTCACCCATGTGAGTGAAGACGGGTGCCCTGTTGACAATGTGAACCTGGGTGGCGTTCGCTGGCAGAGAAAGGAAGGTGATGTACTCTGAAAAGAAAAGCGTGACGGTAAAAGAGAATACATGCATACAAGCGTTCAATAAAAATGAACTCTCTTTTGTCGTCCGTGGAAACTTTTCAATTGTGTGCTACCTTTAGCCTGACCACCACTGTATGAGTTAGAGGTCAAACTGCAGGAAGATCCATCTCCACCACACACTCCACAGATGTCCTTCACTTTCCCAGACTGCAGCACACCATCACAGCCAAACAGCTGACCAGAGACAGCGAAACAGGAATTGTAACCCATAAACTATATATGAAACAATGAGATGGCATCTAATTCTCTGGCGTGTTCGTCAGTTCTGTACCTGGCATTTCCCTCTTAGACAAGCAGCCGTAGAGCCAAAGGGAGCCGGACTGTCTGACTCACACCGGGTCCCGTCCACAAACTGAGACCCACGGCTCACAATGAAGTTTTCCCCCTCCGACTGACACATATACCTGCATTGCTCATCCCCTGGTAATGATAAGGATAGTTAACAGAGGCAGAAAACAAAGTAAATGTCACTTATAGATGTAGATTTAAATGCTATGGGCCCACCTGTGACGGAGCCTGCAGCAGGGATCCAGGTGTAGAAAGAGGCCGTGTTCGGCAGTAGGTAGAGAGGCTGGGCGTCTGTTTGGGAACACTGCTCTGCCATGAAGTCCAGCTGTGTGCGCTTACATGACTACAATAACATGAGTGGTGGGATGAACGAGACATTTGAACTTTCATGGCTTTTGCCTTAAAGCTCGCTCATACAGTGTCTTTACCAGCAGTTCACAACCGTTTTTCCTCAGGGTCTCCCTAAATCACCCCTGATGGATCCCCCCCCCCAATCACTGTGGCTCCCAGGGGAATTCCCCCAGGTTGGCCTCTATAATAGATCATTAAAACTGGGAGGGTGGAGGGTGCAATGCACTGAGTAAACAGTTTTGACCTACTGTATGGAGGCCTATTGTAAACATGACCAGCGAGAACTTACCTGCTGGTGACAAAGTTCAGCCTCAATATCCCGACCCTCACAATCACTCCCTCCAAAAGCAGGTCTTGAAAATTGGACATAAATGAAATCTCATCAGATGAAGTGCTGTCATAGGATCCTCATTAGTGTTTGTGGCCATGAGTAATGCTTGCGTCACATTTGTTACCTTGGGTTGTTGCACTGCCGTGTGCGGTAAGTGACTCCCCCACCACATGTCCGTGAGCAGGGAAAGAACTCAGACCAACTTGACCAAGAGCCATGCACAACCACAGAGGAGCTGAGCTGGTCTGGGGACACACAACTCCCCTTCAAACACCACTGTAGGGGAGGATTTCATCCCTTTAAACACATGCTTTGACCACGTTTTAGTAAATAAAGGCACTTGCCAAAGCTATAAGACCAAACTTAGTCACTTATTGTAGGTGACAGAGCACTCACTACCTGATTGGGTGCACACTCTGTCCCATCCAGCAGTGGAACCAGAAGGCGCTTACAGGAGCTGTCATCACCAGGGTTAATGTGGCAGGACAAAACACGGCACACCGGCTGAAAGGTAAAAACAGATGTAAGCGTGACTACAGTAATTTGTGGTATTTATGATGTAAAATGCCACCTGGTGGTATCAAGCTGCCATAACATGTGATTTACCAGGTCAGGATTAGTGAAGGAGCAGGCTCTGGCAGTGCTACCAAAAGCTATCCGACACTGGTCATCAACGCCGTAGTACAGACCTGGCTTCCAGTCTTGCAGAGAGCCTCCCAGCACAGGCAGGTCTTTTACACAGTCAGCATTTCCTTCACTGGGAACACCGTTGCATAACATGACACATAAAGGCCCACACTGTAACGGATTCATGCACCTCACACATGTACACGTACCACACTGCCAAATTTAAATGATGACACACTATGATGCGTCAGATGAAATGCACAAGATACAGGGGCAATTTTTATGTCTTACACAGGTGCCAAAACTATAGATGGCGTTGGTTTCTGAGGTATTATGAGTGACTATTTTTGTCTGAGTGATGTCATCTGGAGGACACTGAATTTATAGCAGCTCAATTTAAAAAGATGGAAAACAGTACAGCCCCAGATCTCAGTGTAGTTGGTAGGCCTAGCCTGCTTTTATACTTAAAGCATACATAGCTTTCTAAAAATTCAATACAAATTTAACATCTTTAGAAGGTTGGAGTGAAAATGCTTCTTGGGGGGAATCTTTTACACCCCAGCTTGAGGCGAAAGCGTTCATGTGTGAATTATAGATGAAACGGCCCATTAACAGGGCCAGCTCTGTATGATGAATGGGAGACTTTACCATGCACAGCTGCACTAAACAGGTTGACCCACCTGAAGAATGTGAGCAGCTGTTGTCTGCTGCACTGGGACCAGGTCAGATCCACACTGTTGTAGCCTCCATCAGAGGCCATCATAAAACCACTCCTGCTGCAGGTGTTTCCTACTCCATCGTGGTTTATTCCAAAACTAGGTGAAATAAAAGAAGCTAAAATAAGTTAAAAGGGCTCTATTAATGGAAATCAAAATCTCCACTATTTACCTCCATATATGATAAAAGATGTTTAATGAAGATGTTGTAAAAAGGATATTTTTTGAGTGGTTGAATTTAACATTCAACATTCAACATTCTATCCTTTTTTCACAGCAGTTTCAGACTAACTCCAGTCAACGCATCACAACTGGACTTGGTCTTGATTGGCTCCCCTCTCCAATCAATCTCTAAAATCCTTCCAATCAGGCAAGTTGGCGGCACTTGAGCTGATGCTGGGATGCCTCCACTCAGCAAGTTTGCTTCATTTGAATTAGAGGAGGTAGTCCAGCTGGGCCTGTTCTGCCCAAGAGAACATATTGTGTGTTCATGTGCTGGTGGGAAGGTCTGACATCTGGGACTTCCAAGTTGGCTGCTTAAACAGAATTGCATTCATGTGCTATTTTGTGGGAAAAATCAAACCCAGAAGACAAATGATAAACAAACACGGACATGCTGAAAAGGATGATGTGGATTTGTCTGCGTCTTGCTTTGACAAAGCCCCTTGCTGCAATGCTACTAGTTTCTTCATGAGAACAAGGAACAGAGAAAGCATAGATCTTACAGTAGATTTTAGTAGCTGGCTGACACAAAACGTAATTGTTGTTGATGTTGAGAGGTTTAAAGGTTACCATTGTGTCTTAATTTGTATACTCGGATAGCAACATTTTGTCTTTCCGACTACATCTAAACTACATTTATTTGCAAAACATCATGAGGAACATTATTGTTATCCTGAACCATCAAATATTTAAAAAGAAAATCCTGAAAACCAAATAATATGAACCTTTTAACCACAAAATGTAGATATTTTGTTACAGCATGAACTTTATTATGACAGATATTTGGGCACCACCCAGATTAGCGATTCATCTTGTTTGTCTATACATTACCTGTGGCCAATTTCGTGAGCAATAGTGATGCCGAGATCAAAGCCTGTGTCCTCTGTGATCACACAGCTCCATTCACTGGAGCAAGCCCCGCCCAGCTGTGCCACGCCCCTGACCTGCTTGTTCCCATTGGGCAACACCAGGTCGTACCTGTTTGTGATTACAGACCTTATAGTAAAACACAACATGTTTATCCATTGAATATGACGCACCTACTCACAGTACAGGCAGCTTCATACAGTATACCTTGTAATGTACAGCAGGAGATCAGCATGTAATGGGTCTGTATCATTGGAGGGGTTGATTCGTCGGCCCCAGTCACACACACTTCTAAGAGAAGAGGTGATGTTGGTAGACATTTGGATCTCTGGCTAGAAGAGAGAGCACAGTGATGACAGTGGTAAGGCCTTTTTAGTACTGTTCAGAAAACCAAAAGCATTGCAATTTTCCAGGGGACACCATAAAGTGTTAAAATAATTGACCGAATAATGGCCATTTTTATTTTAAAGTTGTAGAGTAAAGAGCTACTGACCTCTGGCTCTGACAGGATGATCATGCGGACCAGGTGCACCCTCATGTTGGCCCCCAGAGTCATGTCCCTCAACAGTTCTGAGGCCTGAGTGGAAATTATATGTCAACTACATATTTCAGAAGGTTCAGCACATAATGGGACTAATGCATTGGGCATGTGTGCAGTGTAATACATACCTGGATTTGGCCATGTGAACACGTCAAGATGTTTTAACTGATTTCTCTTTCTCTCTTGTGTTTTGCTTATTCTATTACCCATGTATTGTGTTTTTAAGTGGCAATCAGCAGAACATATCCAGAAAACCATCCTCAGTCATGCAACAGCTGTTTATTGTATGTCTGTCACTTACGATGTTGAGGTTGGTGAGGATGTACCGTTCTGTGTCCTGCTTGTGGAGCTGCTGGACATCAGGCCCCACCACCACCAGCAGTTCCAGGTGGGTGATATCGGGCATCAGAGCCGATCGGCGCGACCGGCTGCTAACTGTGGATGGAGGGAAAACACAGCACAGACATACAGAGGTGATCAGCCTAAGACTATAGCATTTATCACACTTCCTGACACTGTGCCATATGTGAGTCTTGAAAACAATCACTACAGTTCATCCACAGATATGTACCTGTGGCAGCAGAAGCAGCACCAGGATAGGAAACCACATCCCTTTGACTGCGGGAGTCATGAAAAAGCTTGAGATGGCAAAAATAAGAAATCATTTTTCTTCAGAAACAACAGGTTTAGACTTGTCCAACCAAACTTGTGATCCATATTCTAAATGATACTACATTACTGCAGGGCATTTGAAGACTTTCCCTGATTCATGTTCTTCCTAAAGCCTATAAAAAAACATAGTTAGGACTCCTTGCGGGTCCAGGTTTCAAAAGGACGATACAGCTTAAAGTTGAAGAGTTCAATGTACTTTGCAGATGTGCCGAGCAAAAGAATCACTAACCACAGTGCCTCTGTTTGCCCTGTGTTTTCCACCTACCTCCTCTAATGGAGATCCCATCAGAGCAGTAGAGCCAGGCAGCAGCAACAGCAGACAGAGCAGTGTCATAATTACCATCGTTCCCCTCTTCCTTCCCTGTTTAATACCAGGACTGACTGAGATAGGATATGTGATCCTCCTACTCAGTTGGACAGCGTCCATCCAAGAGGGTAAGAGTAATGTGTGTGTACATAAACAGTAGGGACAAAGTTGATGAGTGACGCGTCATTTGTTAGTTTTTTCGTTCACTGTGGGAGTCGGGCGAAAGATCAATATGATCTGATCGGTTGTTTTGTTGGTGTTCTGACTAAGTCATCAGTGACCTCCTGTTTGATTTTGTCACTTAATGTTTCTGTTCAATGACACAAACCCACCATATGTTTTTAGTATATTTCTTGAATATCATTTTGAGCACAAGGAAAAACTCAATCCATGACAATGACTGAGCCTTATCATATACATGCCTAGAACCAGTGATAGATCTGCTTTATTCAGCAACTAGAATCCAACTAATGGACCCTACACATTTTGTTACCACAATCAATGACAAATTAATGTTGATTTTCTGAATTTCCTTTTGTGTTGGCGTCTCCTGCGGCCATTAGAGGGCAGGCATGGTTCTGTTTCTGCCATGCCCCTGCTGGATGGATTGAAAGAAACTGTGAGGGAACGGAAGCATGATCCCCCTCACCAAGCTGAAATATCCTCTATTGGAACATAACAAAATGACATCCCTTATATCCAAGACAGCCATTATAGATCATCTAACATAGAATTGCATTTTTAAAAAAGCACACGATACACAGTGGAATATAATGCAAACAATAAAACAATGACATTAAAGCCAGAGATGAAATTGACTCGCTTTTTCCTGCGGGCTATGGGCCATAATCATTTTCCTCTATAGCCTAAATTGGGTCAGATGAAAGAGTCTCATTGCTCCCTTCTTCTCTTAGTATGTGTATGTTGTTTATAATTTGAGGGCTGGGAAGTAATTTCCAAACTACTCTACTATTTATGATTCATCTTATGTTTACTGCCATCTATTCCTTTGATGATATGAAATGGGTAAACACAGCCAGTCTGATAATAGACTAAAGAAGCTCTTAGAGAATTTGACTGTAGAGATTTTATTGCCCGAGTTCCCAGGCACTGTTGGAGAATCCAGGTAGCTGTGTTAATAAGTCCATTTTTTATTTCCTTAATGAGAAACAGCCCACTCCTCCTCCCAATCAACACTTGCTATAATAACAACAAGTGCCATGCAATTGCCAGAATGTTATTCTCTTTTCACGTACACAGCTGAATGTTGTAAAGCTGTGTTGGGAAAATTGGTTAAGCGCCCTCCCTTCCTCTCTCTGTGTTTCCCTCCTTCCTGAGGGGGTATAGTTTATCTCCATAAAGCTGGGATTCAAGCCCCATCTGCCATTAGTCTGCCAGATATCTGGCCGTTGTCAGTCTGAATTAACAGCTGGGCGTCGCAGGCAGTACACCAGCATCACTGTTCCACTAACATCAATGCCCTGCTGGATTTACAGAGCACAACAGACTGTGATAAGTGTTGTTAGATCCTCATACCCATGTCTATTCGAAGAAGGGCAGGGATTGTATATTTATGATGCCCTAAATAATACATATAGCCATATGGGATACTCAAGTGGGCCCAAGAAATGATGCCTT
>OOFE01021879.1:1411-23616 GCA_900323365.1 Monocentris japonica | reverse complement strand
ATATAGACACAGAAACACAGACGCACATTCACACACACAGCTACATACAGACACAGATACACATGCACACGCACAAATACAAACAAAGAAAACCAGACTTAAAAACACGCGCGCACACGCACACACGCACACGCACGCACACGCACACACACGCACACACACGCACACACACACACACACCTCCAGTGCCTTGCGGACATCCTGGAGTGCAGCTGGGTCTATGGGGACCCCATGGACGCTGTTGGTCCTCTCCATCCCCTTCAATGATCCTTTTTTGGCCCTGTCCCCTGCCAAGGCTTCCTTGCCGCTGTCTGGTCCACGCAGAGGATGGATGAGCCCCCGGGCCACGGCATCACACAGCAGCACAAATAGAGCGCGATCCCTGAGAAACATAACAGGAGAAATGTTCCAAACTGACATTATCTTGCAAAAACAAGTAGTGAAAGTTCGCTTGGAGGCCAAACAACTTTTTTTTCTCCTATCTTTTGAGTACCACAAAACTGAAGAACAAAATGTATAGTGAAGTTTTCTTGGCCACATTATTTGAGAAGAATATCTTTGAATCCCAAAATTCACATAATAATTCCTTTGCCCGAGGACAGTTTGCATGTTGAACATTCACTGCTGTCTCCCATAGCCAGAAATAAGAGAAGAGCTTAACCCGCCTTTCAATCTGACAGCGAGGTACAGCTCCATAGAGAATGTACTGAAAAATAGTTTCCTAAAAGTCGACTTTGACAGCACCTAGAATTATTTTCTGAGGACAAGGGTACATCTTGCTGTTGTCAGCTAAAGACCTTGCAACTCCAATTTTGGCGCAGTTATTTTCATGTTTTTTCATGAATTAAAGGATTATATGGTCCTGGGTTGGGGACATTTTATGACCCTTGGGCTTATGAAACCCTTTCAAAACCCACCGAGTAATTTCAAAAACGCATGGTCGTCAATCTAAAATAAAGCTGTGTTTCTTAATGTAGATAAGGTTTTCATCCAACACCAGCAATATTTTGGTTCAGACATGTTAACAATACCATCTTATACAGTGTATCTGCATGTTAAAGTTCCAGACAACACTAACTCCTCCAAAATAAGTCTTCCATTCATTGTCAATGGAGTAGCTCCAAGCTTGTCTCCTCTAGCATTGGCAGATTGTTTTGGGTCAGAAATACTGATTGGGACTAACCTAGGCTGCATGTAACACATACAAACATACAAACTGCCCTAACACCTTTTAAGTGTTAGGGCAGGGAGGGCTGAGAGTATGCAGGTTTTCGTTGCAACCAAACAATATGCCAGGCAATTCGACTGGTTATCACACCCTCAACCAGAGAGGAGGGACTAAACAGTGAAATCACCTGGTGTAATGTTTGGTTAGAATGAAAACCTGCATACACTCGGCCCTCCGTGGTACATGGTTCAACACCCCTGTGTTAGGGACTAAACATGGTATAAAAATAACTAGAGTTAGACTATATTGGTTTGCCAATATAGGCTTCAGATATCGGCCAGTCAGCTTTGATATGATAGTTATAATGTCGTTTGTTTGATTATATTCTTTGTAGTTCATTGAGTACTACACTGACTGTCTATAGGAAGCCCTTGACCTGAATTGATTCTAATGAAACATTTTGATCAGATTCCATACAAGTAGTGCATGAATATGTTTCAAGAGGAATATTAATATGAATGAATATGAATCTGTTTCAGAGGCTTTTCCACAAAATATTGGCTAATCGGCTGCTTCAATCCAAGAAATATCTATTATTATCTTCCCTCAAAAACCCATATCAGTCAAACCCTATAAGTAACTTCCGCCTAATTACCCAGTGTGCTCCGTCTTTCTGAGCATCTCCACCAGTCTCTGGAAGGTGGGCAGGAGCCGTTGATGCTCCCCAGCTGCCAGAAGGTGGCTGTTGTAGTTCCACAGGTAAACGGCTGTATTCACTACCACCCATGGCTCTAGGATCTCTGCTCCCAGCTCTGCCGCCCGCAGGAAGTTGGAGGTGGCGTAGGCGGACAGAGCCTGGATCCAGTCTCTGGGTGAGAGGTAGAGTGGTAAAGAGAGCATAGAAGCGGGGGAGAGAAAGTGGTGTGAGAGAGAGAGAGAGAGAGAGAGAGAGAGAGAGAGAGAGCATATAACTACAGGATGTTACCTCTGTGGTGAGTAAGTTAAAGAAATGCCCATGTATGTAATGATTAACACAGGAGTTATATAATAGTACAGATACAGTAGCTGGAGTGAGTTGTGTGTGATATGTAGCATTTAGATTTGGTGGCTAGTGAATGGTGCTGCCTGTGTGATGGTCCTGTAGATTTATGACGACGTAGCCTGATGTCCTCTATAGTCACCATTTGTGGGTTAGTGCATCATTCAGAATTCATCTTGAATTGAGCTTCTGTATGAATGCTCAACCTGGATTATGGCACAAGGGATTGCAACATAAAATCCTATATATTGCTCAATTATTATTTTTCAAAACTAACTTAAAAAGACATACATTTCAAAATGATGCATAAACAACGTTATACAATTTCCACTAAGCATGTACATTTTGACATGCGCTTGCTCACGAATGCCCTTGTGCGAGTTCTGTGTCTGTGCCCACTCTGTAGCCGCAGCTGAAATTTGCACAGAAGTCACCACTGTGTTTGTTTTGAATCAGAGATGTGACTGCCTGCTGTGTGTCTTTACCAGCCCATGTTATTCCACAAATTTAAAACCAAAACACTACACAAAGTAACAGAGAAGCCTCATTAATTAACAAAAACAATAAAACGTTAGAAATTATTTGAACTGCAGTAGTCAAACCGTAAAGTGTGAATATGTTAGGATTTGAGAGGCCAGAGAGTGGCATGACCCAGGAATGGGACTTGAGGGTGGTGTTGGGATGATGATGGTATTGATGCTGATGTTGATTGCTGTGATTTTATGTCATGTCTTGTACTGTGTTGTCACAAAGCTTTTATTGCACCAGAATTTCCCCATGAGGGATAATAAAGTTTAGCAAATCAAATCATTCAAATGTATAGGGAGCCAAAGTGTAAGTTAACCAAGACTGCCCACTGGTTTTCACTCTCCATTATATAGGCAATCATAAAACATACACACTTCTTTAATTTTTGGTGTTTGTACTTATAAGGTATTCACTGAATAAATATCACCTGCTTCTACGATGTAGTTCAGAATCAGCACCGTATGGTTAGTAGTTAGCTTATATCAAGTCATCTGTAATCTATTAGAATAGGGAGAAGTGAACCGGAGGTCGGCTCCCCATTTTAGATTTTTCTTTCCCACCAAAAGATCACTGAGGATATGCTGCTAGGTGAATTTGACTGGAAAAACTGTTTCCAGAGGGCCACACCTAACCCTTAGGTGAGGGGTCCTACCTGTAGACGGCCCAGTGTGGATCATCTTCAGAAACACAGACCCCTCTCTCCCCTGGGGCAACAGCAGGGCTGTTGAGCTGCACCCCCTCTGTTCGCAGCTTATGGATGGTGGCCTGAGCAAGACATAAAACACTCACTTCTCAACCTCAAAAGGCAATACTGAAGGTGACTTATCCTTTTCATAACCGTATCATAAAAGGAATAGTAAGACCTCCCACACTGATGGCTCTAGCTGGTTCGCTAGAGACTCAGCTATAGCAGATCAAAGATAGATTGAATGACTGGTGAGCTTTTGGCTCCAGTGGCAGACAAGTAAGGTAAGGCAAGAGAAAAGTGCCGTCGTCATCACATTGACAAGTAGCTATCTCTTAAAGAATCACGATTCAAAACCAAACCAAGCCAACTGTCAAACAAAGAACAAAGACAGAGATACACGAGAGCAGCAACCACAGAGATTACTGAGCGAGTGTGGTTTTGGCAAGGTCATCTATTTGCTGTGCGTAGTTGTCTCCATTTTCTTCAAAGTGCTGTCAAGTTAATATCTCTGCGGACTTAATAAAGGCTCGGAGCTGGAAGCTTGATGGGAAGTGGGATTACACAATAAGACAAGCACAACAATCTCAACATCAACATCTACCTCCTGGGCTCGTTAAAATCCCATAATGCATGTCTGCTGCTGTAAGCACTCTCTGTTCCTAATCTCATTTCTCAAAAGGAGAGTCCACCCTAAAAAATATAATAAATATAATACTCCTATGATCTCGGGTAGCTCAATAGATTTTCTTGAACATGAACAACTCTCTCCCAAAACCTTTGCTTCCAAATGTGTTTTATTTCACAATAAAAGTTTGGAACACAGAAAATGTACCCATGTCCCTGTAAAATCAACCTGTCACATCATCCACAGAGCCAGTATCCTATTCATTGCCAGTGGATCAGCTCCAGGAAGAGTAGTTTGAAGACGCCACAGACTAAAGACTCGTTTGCCTCTAGCTTTGGGAGGGAATTGTTTATGTCTACTAAGTTTGACTACACTGACCAAGTTTATAGGAATAGTGTGTGAATTATCTGTTAAGGTGGACTATTGCTTTAAGAACTGAAAAGTGTGTGTGTTTGGAGGTTTGACTTATGAGAACACACACCTCAGCATTGATGAAACGGACTTCAACTAAGAGGCGGAGCAAGTCCCTTGCAGAGCTTTGGGTCACTTTGCGAGCGTGAAGGCTTTCCACGTGGCTCTTCTCCTCCGAGCATTCACCTTCTGGATTGAAATGACACAAGACTTTAGGCTTGAGTGCTCACAATGGCAGTCATCCTCTCCTTCACTTGTTGTACTCCATTACTACTGAAACAAAGCCATGATATCCACCTGCAACTTATCAGTATCTATATCTTATCTCAATTGTCCTGCAATGAGGACAATTTCTCATTTCATTTCATTCTGCTCATTTCATTTTGTCGTCAGATGTTGTGCCACGTTTTAGACTACTAGAGTAAAGTCAGTCTCCTGAATTTTAAGGTTTTAAGGTCATTATTCAGACCATAATCTCTACAATTCCCTTTGAGAGGGCATGAGTAATGGGTGATACGTTTTCTGGGAACTGCAGCATCTGTTTTGTTCATTACATAAGCATGTTTTCACACAACATGTAGCATTCTATTTTAGCACGGGTAGCCATTTCACACATGCAGTACACTGAGGGATTTGGGAGGTATCACATAGATGCTCCATTTGCGAAACTGATGTTTAACATGTATAATATCAGTTATAACAGCAATCACAGTAACATTTGCTGCTTTGACTTCAAACTGGCCAGAGATTCTTTGGCATTCCAATAAATGATATCCATGGATTCAGTCAACAGTTCTTCTTCATATCATCCTAATATCTTAAAAGACCCTCTCTCTCAGTCTTGGGAATCTTTCTAATATCTTACTCTCGGTCTTCCATCTCCCATCATCGTAAAGCAAGCAGAACCGACATGCGGCTCGGCACACGTCCCAAACCTCTTGTTTCCTGGCTGCCTTCACCAGCGCCGCCCACAACTTCACCCTGGGATAATGAGGAAACAGCATAAAAGTGAGAGGTTATTTCTTTTTCAAAAGGTGGAGATCAGGGCAAGAGCCCAAAAGCACATTGTATAAGACATGTTCTAAGGTTGTTTGGTCATAAGGCCATAAATAATAGATGTTTCCTGTAGGGAGCCTTCCAGCCCTGATGGCCGTGTTCTCTCCTCACCCTGTAGACAGCTATTTTTGATGTGTGCACTTTCTTTTGCTGCAATGATATTGGGAGACCATGGGAACCCAAGTATGCACTATAAATGAATAGATGGAATAGAAGGCCTTCGATTCTCACACTCACTCCACAACATCAGGGGAGGGGACCTTGTGGATCAAACATTCATTAGTATCTCATGTTCAGTAAAAGCAAGGACTAATACATTCAGCAGGGCATAAGAAGCTGATTATGTAGGCAATTTTCCAACTGGGGTTCATGGGAAACCTGAAAGCTTAAAGGGATTACTGAGAAAACTTGACATGGCACTTGCCTTTACAGAATATTGCCGCACAGAAACACTAGAAGATAAAACCGAGACAACACCTCACATGCATGCACACACATGCATCGATGGACGCAAACGCACAGACACTCACAAACCTCTGTGTGTGCTTGGAGCCATCTCCTTGTCTGGCCAAGTGTCCCTCCACCCTCTGTACGGCTGCAGAGTGGTGCTGAGCCTTGGCAGAGAGCTGAGCCACTGGTCCGGACCCAAGACTGCCTACGGGAACTAGACAATCGTTGGGATACGCACACATGCAGCACTTTATTTAGACCGTTGGAAAAGCTTCGACATTGTTTCATGAATAAAAAGTCTCTATATTCTGGCTAACCTGCATGCTAAAGAGTCTAGTAATTTTGTTACACAACTCCCTTAGTCTGCATGTCTATAATTTATACAACATGGAATAAATGTGCACTCAAGCGAGATTATCCATTTGAGGAAGTTATGCAATTATTCTTATTATGCCATTCCCATGTATCCAAATGGAAACGTACCCAAGGGGCTATGATAGTAAAAGGCCCATTTCCAACAGGGACGTGGTTGACATAAAATCAGATTAAATACTTAAATATAATTATAATACACTAAATATAATTTGTGAGAGTAAAACTAAAAAAGGAAACGTGACCATGATTTTCTTGCAGATCCATGGCTGCGTCTGCAGCAGCAGGGGCACTCAAGTGTTTGTGTTGGGGAGTGAATTATGAAGAGAGGTCTGTGCCTTTGATTGCAGCATTTTAGAGAAGCAAAATGCTCCAGTGCCTGTGCGCTCACCCTGAGAGTTCATAGACACACGCACAGACACACACCCTGTCTCTCTCTCTCTCTCTCTCTCACTCTCACTCACACACACACACACACACACACACACACAAACGCACACCTCTCATTGATGAACGTTTGAAGGACAGTGCAAGATGGTGGCAAAATTGCATGCTATAACTAATTCATTATTCTAGCTTGATTGGCTCATTCCCATGGGTTACTTTATGTGCTGGCTTTGAAGTTCAGAACAGAGTGATTAAATGACGTCTTGGGGGGCATGCTTGAGGTACACAGACAAAAACAAGACGCACCTCTAGGGACCCAGGGTTTTAACCCATGCCTGAAGAGGCAATAGCCCTTTGACTAAGGCCACACTAAGCCGTTTAAATCTAAAAACACATTTATCTCTCAGTTTTGGCCTTCTGACCACACTACGCCAGCGTTTTCGACCCCTGAAAACAAGCTTTCCGAAAACGCTCTCCCAATTTGAAAACGATCCCGTTTTATTGTCACTTGACCGAGGCGTGAGTGGCTGGCCCGAGTGGTCTGCACATGCCTATGGAAGAAAATATGCATGTTTGGTGGTGCAGTGTGGACAGCGAAGCTTTTCAAAAATGCTAGACATGAAAACGCCGTTTAATTTTTAAATGGCTTAGTGTGGACGTGGCCTAAGTGTCAGCGGCAGGCCCTTCCCTGGGTCATTAGGATTGCTCAATGCTCATTTGATCCTGAGCACCAAGGAGCCTGGAGTGGGTCTGAGATCAAAGCCTCTCCCAAAGCCCAGGCCCTTCTGCCTCAGGGCTTCATGATTCACTGCACAGTCGATGGGGCTTTTGTTATGAGCAAGATCCAAGCAGACACTGAACCCGTTTCACGGTGAAATCTCCCATTATATCTGGCATAGGGCTCAAGATACAATGGCTTTCACATTAACCCCCTGCCCAAGCTAACTCACCACTGCCAAATTAAAGACGTTCTACTGAAACTTAGAAACTGGATTTTCAAACTGCCTCTATTAGGTCTGCTTGTAATTCAGAAAATGTCTTAGTAACATGGCATGTATAAGTGGAAACTGATGGAGAAAGAAAAATCAGTACTTTCGGTACTGTCTGCATCCAGCACCATCTGGAAAGCATCAGGGGCCAAGAGAAGCCCCACGTTGATCAGCACAGGACGGCTGTCTGTCATATCTCCTGGCTGCATATCCCTGCCCTGACAGAGACAGAGAGAGAAAAATGGGGATCTCAGAGTTTTCTTGTGCATTCAACTTAAAGTCCCATTAAAGCTGCACTGGGCAAAATTGCACGCCTGGCAGCCCCAAATGGCAGCCAAAGTTAACCACTTTAATTATTTGACTTCAATACCTAGAAACTACATGCTCATGTTTACCAACTTGGCTGGTCTGTGATCACTTTACGCCAAAAGATACCAAAGGGATGAGAGGCAAACAAGAGTGAGAGAAAACATTGGTGAGCCAGGTTTTCTCTGGATGGAGAACTCACTTACTGCTGTTTAGGAGAGTTTTGAATTTCACTCTTGAGATAGAACAACAGTGACCATACCCAACACCAGTTTCATTTGGGCAAATCTATGGTGAATCTACAGTGTCTCAATTTGGGGGGCTGGGACACTTTTCTCTGTTCCATTTCCTGATTTGACTGATAAATCAGGTGTATTTTTATGTAAAAATCTAGTGCAGCTTTATATTTTGTAATACTAGAGCATCTTGGGATCAAGTTGGGCAGAAAACCTGTTGCATAAGCAGTGCAGCCTTGTCTTCCATGCTGGTGGGGGTTTGGTAGAGGGTCCCACCAAGCTGCAGTAGGTGGAGAGCTGAGGACAGCCGTTCTTGGTGTGTCCCCTTATCCAGCAGCATGGCTTTTCGAAGGTGTGTCAGAGATGCTTCAAGGCGCCCCTCCTCCTCATCAATCGCTGCCAGCTCTGAGTGGACCTGACAGCGGGTCTCCAACAACATGCTGTGAAAAGAAAGCCCAAACTCGAGACATACCAATAGATTATGGCAGCAATGGAAACACAAACATCAGCACACACACAAGTGCCCGGTTTTTGGCCTGATATTAAAGTTGATAATTGGGATGGAACAATATAAAGGCCCTAACACACACACCTTTGCGTGTCCTCCAATACTTGGGCCACCCTGAGAAGTGGTGTCTTGATGCGTCTCCTGAGGTTGTGCTGCAGGAGGGGCAGGCAGAAGCTCCACTGGGTAGCACACACCGCCTGCATGGCCTGAGGGTCCCCCTCTCTCACTGCATTTTGGAGCCACTGGTCCAGCTTGCCTATCTCCTTCAACCGGGCCTGTGGGATAACAACTCCAGATTGGGAATCTCTCTCTCTGCAGTAATGTTAGCTAACCACTATATCCGTCTAACCCTGCTGTGTACCACATAAGATTAACCCAGTGAGATAAAGTGAGTTCACTGCATGCATTAATATGCTCTGGAGATAGATGCACATGATAGAGCACCTCCACGCTGGCTTTGGAATAGTCATTCATCTTCCACTCTTTCTTCAGGAGGTTGAGTTCACAGTGGACGCACTCCATTATAATGCACTGGCCAACAGTCTAAAAAGACAAACACAGATGCGACTTCAGCAGACAGGGTTCAGCCATGCCTGGAAGAGCTGATGGCACGTTTCCAAACAATTAGTCACATTTTATGTCAAAAAGTACATGCAATGTTGCTTCTTATCTAAATCACGCCACCCATTACAGTGTGAGTGAGTGAATTCAGAAACACACCTTTCCATCATATACTGTATATTTTACATTGTTGAGAGTAATCATATAAATGCAGGGACCTCTTGGGCATAAACTCAGCTAATTCATCTAAACCATTGTCAAGTGCCCCATTGAGAGTGGGTGTCAAATTAAGTGCATATATTTTCCATATTTTCATAATATGTACAGTTTTAGGGCATGGATCCATGCTAATGCATGAGGTGTTGAGTGATTATTGGTCACTCACGGCTTCTCCTGCCAACTTCACTAGCTCTTTCAAACAGTCGGCAGCCACCTCCTGATGCTTCATTTGCAAGGCCAGCAGAGCCAACTCCAGGAGGAAAGCAACTCTGCGCAACCAAGATAAAGCATGGTTTATACACTTCAGTAACCGGACGAACAGTACAGTAAACTGAGGCATGTGCTGCCCCTGGGTTATCTGACTTTGATCAGCAGCGCTAGGGTCACAGACCTGTCAGCTGGAGGAATGGGTGTTGGGCTCTGAAGAGGGCTGGAGGTCTGGGGTGTAGTTGGTCCCGTGATACAATCCACCAGGAGATGGAAAATTTCCTTAAGCTTGGCAGCATCCTCCTTCAGCTCATCCTCCGGTTGTTCTTCCAGCCTGCTGCTGACAACGGGAGAAAGAGTTTACATACATGCCTATGCACACAATATGCACACAAGCAGATGCATTCATATATACTTTCATACCCCCTCGAACATGCACACACCAAACAGTGCATAAACCTCAGGCAAAATGACCTATGTGATGCTGATGATGGTGGGATCTAAGTGAGTCATGCTGTCTATGCTTATAGCTGAGCTCAAAAGCCATAAGGAGCTCTGACACGTTGAGTACATGCCTGCGGGATGGGAATAGGGGGTGGGGGACTGGATTTGTGAGGGTTGTCCAACTCTCTGCAACACCATAAGCCACACTTAACTGATAAAGTACCCGGGAAGCCTGATAAACTTGCCCAATGTGGGATGCCACAGGCTTAGCTGACAGCCAGTGGATCGCTGGCCTAGTGACCCAGGTCTAGTAGATACAGAGGGTCCAAGTCAGTTAAGGGAATAAAAGCTTTAGGATCAAGCAACAACAATAGCCCATTGTAAATCCTAAAGCCTAGGACAATATGGCAAAGTGTAAAAATACATATGGGTTACAATTAGAGGATGGTAGACTTAAAAAATCATCGTGTTCACCTGAATGCTCATTATGTAGTACCAACCATGATCTTGTTAATGCAATTTGGCTCCAGTTTTGGAAGGAAGCATCCAGACAATGGGCAAACATACAGTACACCAAAGCACACGCTTTCAAACCACATTTTAAAACAATTTTGCCTCCAACAGTTTTTCAAATGCTTTTGGCAAAGCAAGCAGTATCAAAGCACATCAAGAGCCTCTCCCCCTGCTTCACGAAACAGCAAGAACTTGTTTATGAGAGCTGCAGACAGATGGGATAGGCCTTCATCACAGCAGTATAAGTAGTAAAAAAACAACAACGCTTTCAAACTAAATCATGCAGCAATTTTAGACCAATAAAACAGCAAAAATGATTAAGAGCAAAAAACATAAAGCTTTCTTGGAGTATGACATGGAAAAATCCCTTACTTTTTAAGTTCCTGTATTTTGTAAATAACTATTAAGACAGGATTCTGCTTGGTTGTTTTATGGAGGCCACTCTCTAACAGCTTGTGTCGTACCTATGGAGAGAAGAGCATGCTTAATGTTAAAAGGGCTTATGTGAATTCCCAATATAATCGTGCTCCACATAAAACAAATTGTTTACCAGTAGGGTAAAGAGTTTGGGATAAAGATGAGGGCTATGCGACTCGATGAATTCTGCTGTAACCTTGGCAAAACTGCGAGCGTCCTCCATTTTCCCAGAGTCCACTAGGCATTCGACCAAGTGCCTGCATAGAGAGACAGAGAGCAAATGAGAAATGATATTTGACTGACAGTGAAGAATGGTGCCATGCAAACTTACAGCAGCTGCAAATTCATGATACGCCTGGTACAGCAGCCAATGGCTATTCAGCTGTTTCCACAACATTTGGACATTGGTTATGTGTCTGAGTTTCAGCAGTTGGGGGCCAGACAGTGGTCTATACCTAGGTACTATCAAACTCCATCAAAATCATTTTCTACAAATCCCATCTGTTCTTCACTGAGCTGTTTGATCAAAGTGAGAAAACGATGTATTAGTGCGGGAATGTAGCTTTAAGTATGAATCTTCGCATCATGCCTGTGAATTTTCATACAACTGGATGGGATTCACAGGACACCACACAATAGGAGAATGTATATCATTGATTTGTATGCATGGACTGCTGCAAAACAGTGATGCATTACATATAGATCCAGCTCATTCTCCATAGCAGAGATAAAGGCAGTTAATCAACTAGGGAGCCAGAGAGCTGAGATCACACTCAAATGAAGTGCTAATTAATTAGGTTTACATGTCATCACTATGGATGCGCCACGGGACTGTGCATAAGCTATACTTTATAGTGCATGTGAAGTCGGAGATCATAGCGGTGCCACTTGCATCATGAGTTCAGCCCTCCAGCTGTGGTCCTGCTCATCCACCTCCTCCAGACCTCGGACCACCTGCCTGAGGGAAGGAACCAGGTGACGGCGCCGCCCCGGCTGCAGAAGAGGACGCACCATCTGGAAGTACAGCACCGAGGTGTTGAACACCACAAAGTGGTATCTGTTAAAAAAAAAAAAAAACAGATGAAAAGAGAAGCAAACAGAGGACAGTTAATTATTTACATAACTGCACAGGGCAAGCTATTTGATCTCTTAGTATGTCTCAATTCAGACCAAGTGTCAACTTTGGACGGAAAAAACCCTATGAATTGCAAATACGCCAAGGGAGAATAAGCAGTATAGCACAATTCTAAGTCATTTCTAAGTAATTTATGAATTCTAGGCGTTGTTTTAGAGAAAATGGGGTCAACAGTCTGTTTGAATGTTGCTAATTTATTCATCAGAGAGCGTGTTGTACATTAGTCTGGGCTGGATGTATTAGATATGTATTCCCTTTGGTGTTAATTGGGACGGTTCACTCAGCCCCTTTGCTGACAGGTTACGAGTTCATTTAGATTCAGTGCAAATTGGCTACAAACGTCAGAAACTCCTGTTTGATGCTTTCTATTACATCTCTATTTATTACTCTTCCCACCCTGCCCCAGAGATACAGTCAAGTTGTTAAAATGTAGAAGAACATATGTTGAATATCATCCATTTGTGAACATGGGGTGGGGGCGAGGTGTGAGGGATCAGAACAATGTTCTATTTCACCTATCGTATTAGCAGATTACACCTTTCATATCCCAGAATATCTCTGTGCACCAGACTGAAAGCTGCTCGCCTACCAGAGCTCTGAAAAAAAACATTGCTTCCTCCTCCGTATCCTGAATATTTCTCTCTACGATGCCTGTGTACAGGCACGTTGTAGCATTATAGTACTTTCCGACAAACAATATGAAAAAATATATACAAATCATAAAATATTCAACTTTCCTGCCACTTTAAGAAGGCAAGCAAACTTCTGACAGGTTGCATACCTTGGTTTGTCCTTTGATATCTCAATTGCCTTCAGAAAATACAGCACAGCCTTTTCAAAGTCTTCCTGAGAATGAAATAATGCAAAAGGAGAACAGAGAACATGCTTTACATCAGAAGATAAGCATATTGTTCAATCTAGACCACTATTTTAATAATTATCAAGAAAGTCTTGCCTATACTAAATTATGAAGGACAAAAAGCTTAGTGGCTTGCAGCCAGAATCAGATATTACTACAAAATGTCAAACCACTGGTGCTTGTGTATATAAAGCTGGGGCCATGGCACCATTTTAAGTGCAAATGAAGTTATTTCTACAGTAATTGCATATATGTGCCCAGTATTGGCATGTGCACACACACACACACACACACACACACACACACACACACACACACACACAAAACTCATTGAGGAGATGTGTCCAATTTACTGTCCTCACCACACTCCCAGTAGTCGAAGGAGACTTCAGCTGGCCCTGGCAGAGGTAGGCTCGACACAAGAATTGATTAGCCGGTGGTTTCCCTTCAAAGTACATCTTTAGACACGCTGTGCTTATTTCAAAGCAACGCAGCTGAAACACAGAAACAGGAGTGCCACAAACAAAATAAATATTTCAACCATACCCTCAACTGTATTGTATTTAGCCTGCCAGCATTTTTCTACATTTGATGCATTATTAAAACGGTTTGGAAATGGCTTAATGCATGTCTGATGTGCATTTACGTCATTGAAATATTTGCCTATTCATTGTAGGCTGTTGCCTATGAGAAAGTCAGTACTGTGTTGTATAGTGAATCCCATAATTGTCAGGTAAGTTCAGATAGAGTGTGATGGAGATTCCTTTTTATTCCCATACCAATCATTGGAAGATCATGAAGTTAATAAAAATGAATAATGAATCAGGGATCGTTGAGTCAGATGGAATTAGGTTGTGCAAAAGGTGTAATAATAGGGACACCCATGTTTCTCTGGAAAAAAGACGACAAACATGATTTAGTTCTATAGGGGTACTTGTTCAGTGTTCACCCGAGCCTGAGACTTCATGGAAGTAAAGGAATAAAGCTGCATTTTCACTCAAGCACTTATTCTGGTATACGGAAAGAAATACTACTGCGTTTCATTATCCAAATATGTTTTTCCCCTTGCCCTAGGACAGTTCAGTCTGTATAAGTGAATATCCATTACTGTCCACTATTGGGAGAATAGTTAGCTCTAACTAAAGCTACTGTACAATGTCAGGGGCATCATGAAATCTATGAACAGACTTTGCTAGTAGAGGGGTACTGCAGAGGTTTTATTTCCATGCTTTATTGATAACAGATAGCTGTGGATACTGTCGCCTAGGGCCATCGTCAATCGTCAGTCGTCAGTCGTCAGTTGAATAAAACAAGGCATTGGCTGTAATTGGAACAAATTCAAAAGGATGTAAAAATCCTGCCTTATTCAGTACAACCAAATGTAACATCTCCACATGCGAATGATATCAGTCTCAGGCACAGCCTAGATCCACAATCAAATGAGCGTATGATGGTTGCATAACATGTATCCATGCCGGAGCCCTATCAATGCCTGCACCACTTATTCAGGCGCCTTCATAGAACAAGATGCTATTGCATGCCTTTACTGTAGCAGGCATTCACTAATAGGCTCGGGCTCTGCATTTATCGCAGTCGAATGCTAATCTCTCATTCTAGGAGGCTGCTTGAAGCATCATGTCTTACATGCCAGCTCCAGGAACTGTTCACACCGTGAACAACATCCCTCGCTGCACTACAAGAAAAAGGTTGCAGGCAGGTTCAGAGCATGTCTCCTCTCATGTCAAATTGTGGGTGTGTATTTTTTTTCCTACAATGCAAGCCTAATCATGACTCTCTATGGTGGGCCTCCTTTGTATGAATAGACTAGTACATATAGGATTTGTAGCAATTTCATTCACGTCAAGGTTATTTATAAAGCACATTTAACAACAACCAATGTTGACCAAAGTGCTGTACAAGTATTAAAAGAGCAAAAACAAGAATAGGTGCAGACATTTAATAGAGCAGATAGTAATGCATCCAAGCCCCCCCAAACACATGCACAATGCACACCACAACACACGGGAATGCATTCCCAGCCATGTCATACAGACTCATACAGGCTATAGAATATAAGTGGGATGTGAGACGATTTTTAAAAGTGTCAATGGTGGGGCAAGATCTGATGCATTGTGGGAGGCTGTTCCACAATCTAGGGGCTGCAACCTCCAACATTCATTCCTCCTCATTGGCCTAGTAACTTTCAGAGAAGGATTTAGCTAAATAGCATTGATCTAGCATGGTATAGATACTGGCAATTCCATGGTATTTTACTTAAGTGTATAACGTCAGCCAAGTATAAATAAAGTGAGTCACTTTATTACAGTTTAAGTCCTCTATGACCCTTCTCACCTGTAGAGCTTCCTCCGCACACAGGACGTACAACTCCGGGGCAAAGCATGGGGTTTGTCTCCTTGTTCCATCTGCTGTAGCCTCTCTCATCAAGTGGTAGGCTGCCCGCAGAGCTGCGGTGTCTACAAAAAGTAAGAAACCAATGTCTCAAAAGTTGTTTGGAAAAAAAAAAAAGTTGCATAGCGTTATTTGTCCCTGAAGTCAATGCATAACAAACCTTTCTGCTCCTTTGCCTTGTTTAGATACTGGCGAATATCGAAATCCATGGCAGGTGGAAGTTAAACACCTGGTTAACGTTAGCTCAGCCAGTTACTGTTAGCTAGTTAGCGCCGCCTCTCTAAATAAACTAAATTGTTTTAAATCGTATAGGAAAACATCACGCACACTCGTTTAAGTTAATAGCTAAGATTTCACGAATTCTACTATGCCAAATAGTTCCTTTATTGAACTATTAACGTTACAACAGAAATGTCAGAGACTCAAAGTTCGCCCCAACCGAGCCAGTGTTTGTAGTTGGGGAACGTAACCAAGCAACGGGGGACGATAGTGTACAACGGTAAGCGAAAAGGTAAAAAAAAAGCTCTTGGCTCAATGGTGTCGCAAACTGGGAATGAATAACGATTAATATTTAGTAAACAATAGAACAAAGTACAAATGCAGAGGCCGATATATCAAAGTGGGGTGTGGTTTATATTTCTCTCTCTCTCTCTCTCTCTCTCTCTCTCTCTCTCTCTCTCTCGGGTTTTGTGTGTGTATGGCAGAGGATGGGCCAGCATTCCATGTATCCTTTTCATCTGTTTTCTAAGTAAATGGTTCATTAAAAAACATCAAAAGTCAAAAATTAATAAAATGTGAACATGAGATTATTTTCTAGTTCTTTTTGTCCTGGCATTGTGGCAGGAGGGGACATATTTTGCTGCTAGCCGCACAGTACTTGTATCTTCCCCCAACCAAAAAAGAAGCTTTTTGTCATTTTATAAAGCCATGAAACCTGGAACAACTTCTTGAAAATTTTGGAAATACCTCTCTCTTATGTGTTTGTATTTGGGACATGTACACAGGAAATGTATTCCCGTTTCAATGTCCAGGTGGCAGTGTGTACAGACACGCTCCTCTCTTGGTTTCCACAGTTTTAAATAGCGACCTCTTTCTATTGCCAGTTCATGGTCGCTGAAAAGATAAGTCACTTTCACTCTCTCACGTCCCAAGCACTTCTTACCTTCAAAGTGCATCAACACAAATCAGGCCAGTCAGTGTGCAATTCTAATTTCCTGACAGAGGGAACGAAGTAGACAGGGAATCCTCCCCGCCCTACTTGCACCTACCATACAATATCCATATGCCTGAGCACTGACTGTGCCTGCTGAACTGCTTCCTTTGGATTCCATTTTCGCCCTGCTTATACCGTAGGCCCTGCACAACTGTTTGGTCCTCTGACTCTGGCAGTGTCATTTCCAATCTTACCTTTGCACAATAAAATTCCTCTGTTAGGCTAGATACAGGTAGTTCTAAGATCCCTTTCCCATACAGAGCTACCTTGTTTAGACATCATGGGACTCCAAGCCATTTCCTAACGTACGAGTTAGCTAGCCTCTCTACCTTTGATATTGGTATCTCAAATACTGTCAAGGGCCACATAAGCCGAGGCAACAGACCAAACTGCAGGCGCCACAGCTTTAACTTGCCTGGTAGTCTCTTTGCTTTCAATGCCTCTCACTACATCCTGCCTCATCTCCTGAATGTGCCCCTTGTCATTTTGGGTTGCATCATCTTCCTAAGCTTGTGTCTGGTTTGACAAAGTAGCTGGGCAATCTTGGCAACACAAATGGTGCTATAGTGATTCCACAATACACCTTTAAAGTACATTTGGTTGTTGTTACTGTTGCTGCTGCCATATATTACAACTGTAGACCTACAGTGCTATATAGCCTACAGGAATCAAATACAAAATAAATAGAATGTATCTATAAATATTGCTATAATCTCATGATAATCTTATAAATCAATATTCTTCACCATGGACAACTCTCTACAAAAAGCTAGAAACAGAAAAAAACAAGGCTCCAAGGCTTCTTACACCCAAATTGTTTCCTTTCACTGATACTGGAGCTGCTCCAGGACATGTTCATATTCACAAAGAAAGATTTAACTGTCCAAGATTGTATGAATACATATAAATATATAAATAAATAAATAAAAGTTCAATCCAGTTAGGCTCCAGCTAGGGCTCAACACTAGATTTTTGGTCTCTTGCAAAGTGAAAACAAAAAATTGACTGCCATTGACTGATGATCCAAGCGCTGGCTGTGAGTTATCTTTGTACCAATGGACAGATCCCAGCCACATTCGTTGAGAAAATAATCCACATGACACAATCTTGTCAGCGGCACTGATGCACTCCAAGGTGAAAAACAAAGATGCACAACCAGCTGTGAAATCCCATTCATCACCCTAGTGTGTTCCATAGATTACTAGAAGGATAACCCAAAACGCTGTCGCTGTATAACTCACACCAAGGGAATTATTGTAGGAGTCATTAAGGAGTCAGAAAGATTTCAGAAAGATCATCATTTTATTTTATGTTTTATTATATTATATTTTTATATTTTATTAGAAGTTATAATGAGACTGTTGAAAGCTTTGAAGTTGCACTGATGATTGTTGCATTTGGACGTTGCAGGAATTTATTATATTTCATTAACGTATTTGGATGGATCACAACTTTTTTTTATTTTATTTTTTTGTTTTTTTTAAAAGAAACACTAATCCTTGACCTATATGTTTTATTCAGTGATCTCTTAGATCACTTCAAATGGTGGCATTGATTCTTGTTGTTTTCGTAAGTGCTTCTCTTTGGGGTTGCCTTCGTTGTTGTATTGATATCCTCACATCTCGCAATTCATGTCATAATTACGACCCTAACCTGAGCATTGACTTGACCTTTGTATTCAGTAAGTGCTACTTGTTGGGGTAGTTTTACTTGACTTGTGCAACTTTGCAGGCTGAGAAACCGATTTTCTTATCTCTGCAAACACATGAACCTAGACTAGGCCTGTGTGTGAATCAATTACCAAGATTGATTGCATTTTCAGCCAAAATTGCATCAGTATCATTGCCTTAATCCTCAGTTGTTTTTTTTTAAAAAGTTGAACGTGGGTTGTGTGCAGCAGTGGCAAAGATAACACTTCCATTCAAGTATTGCACCCAATGGGGACTGGGGATTTTGAGCTGCATTGTGCCCTCACTATCACATGCACAATTCACCTCTCATTCATAATGGATCAAAGCCATTGAGTGGATTATATTCTATTACATTTCTTTTCCCACTGATGAGATAATTTTCAACATCTCTGAAAATTCCCACAACACAATACCAGCACATTCTTGAGATATTAAATCAGCAAGATTGAATCAATTATTGATCGACTCTCACAAACTACCATTCATAATTCAACATTATGCAGTGCAACTTCTGGTTGCGCATGTGGCGCCCACATACACACTAATGGTAGCAGCCAATCGGCAATCACATTAGCCCAACCCACACAAGACTAGCTGTGCCTGTACGCACACGCGAGTCCCATTATACACAGACACAGATACAGAATCTCTTTGAGACTCAGAGGTAAAAGACTTCATCTATGATTGAAAAGGCAAGCTGCGGAGTTCTGTATCCATATGTCAAGGTAACACTTAAATCTCTAACAAAGATGACAGAAAACACTAGCAGAGGGTAATAAATAGAAATAGGCTTTCATGTAGATTTGGCACACATCGGCCTGAGAAATAAAGAGTGCCACGTTTGTTGTAAAAACTGGCAAAACATAATGTTATCGGTAACTTGTGATGTAGTTCAGGAAAGCTTGTTGAATATATCTGAATTGTTGGTGTTAAGATGGGAGACCCTCCGACAGGCTCATTAAAATGATCTACATCTAGTGAAAAAATATTTATACTGGTGTGAATTGATGTAGATAGAAACTATTCAGTCAGTATCCGTAGTCCTCCTCACAGCTGGAAGCGTAAATTCCCTGAGACATTTCAAACATGTACACAAGCAGGCACACACACACAATGATGATTTGTCTGCAGGGCCACACACATTTAAGATCCAACTCAATTAGCACGGAGTTTCAAATATACTTAGGTGTTACTTCAGTAATTTACTGTGGATTTTCCTGTGAAAGCCCACACGAGTATCATGTCTCTTGAGGGCTGCTGCTGAGCTGGTTATAATTAGTTTCTCTACAGCAAAAGCCCCACCGTCTGAAAGCAAAACAACAACTCCACAGCTATTGATTGGCCAGTGAGCCTAGGGCTGAATTCGAGGCACTTTGCAAAGCATCCCATGTCAAACCCTTTCAGACAATGAATCATTTTCACTTGCTTTTTACCATGAAGTCATTAGAGACCATTCAAACAAGATTGACACAAGCTATGATATTCATATGATGACCCTTATTGTTCGCACATCACTACATGTTCAATTTCTTGTAAGAATGAGCTATTCTATTAAGGTAGGGGCAATTAGTGGTGTGAATCACGGTTTCCGCCCGTCACTTTTAATGCCCACTCATTGTGAGCGATATATTATTTTCTTTTCTTGGACTTTTGGTTCCCTAGAGATTTTCGTGATCCGATCCTGTAACGTTGAGTTGGTTAGCGTGGCATCTCCTTAAATTGGCACCCGGCAGTTTTTCTGTACACTTCAAAGTGTCCCATTTTGAGGTCGCAAAATGCACTTTAAAGATGACTTGGCTTCCCCAATCTGCGAGCTTAAAGAGTTCAGCTTTTGAAATTGATCTGGACTGTCAGAGCTAAAGTCTCTTATCTACCCGAGCATGTGTTCAAATGGCTGATGAGGGTATTGACTCACTGCCCATGGTCTTATTGTAAATGACAGATGTCGCTGATTTGTTTAAACATCATTCAGAGTGGGGATTGGATTTGATGGCACCCTGGCCACATGCTCAGCAAAAAATGAAAACGCTGCCCAATCCTTCGCAGCATGTATTTGCTGATTTGGTTTCACTCCGCAGAGATTAGTCACTTTGGCAAAGCGGAAGAGGAGCAGAGCATTACATTCTAGCATCTGTGTTTCTTACTGCTGCACATATTTTACATCTGCTGCAAGTTTTATATTGAGGCAGGTTGAATGTATTTACTGTATGTGCTGTGTATCAGCTGGTGTAGTACAGTGCAATCATTTATCAGATGCTTTTATCCAAAGCAACTTACAAGTTATAGTTTACGCTATGTAGGGATTGAACCCACAACCCACAACAATCAATAGTGATTGATGAACAGTTTTTAAGCAATTCTGCTGGAGTCTAGGGGATTATTGTGCTTCATATCTCATAACCACTACATTAAGAACATAAGAACAACAGCAATGTGTAGAACAAAATACTGTACAGTGCTTCAGCCCACATATTGGTTAGCTTATCGTTCCATAGAAGCTGACTATCAACTGCCACTTTAATCTGACACACTTAAATCACCACGAGACAGTTTTAGAGTCTGTTTAATTTTCACTGTAATTGCTCAACAGCCTGTGATTAAAAAGCCCTAATGTATTTGAGGGAGGTTGAGGATCCATTGAGTACTCATTTATCAGTTGCGCGGTCCAGTCCATGGAAGATAAATGGCTCTGTTTGTTCGCGGGATGTATTTTATTCTGTTTAGACTGCTGGGGGGGATAAGCCGGGTTGATTATCCCCACCTTGATGGTATGGACACTGAGAGCCACTTCGACAGAGAGATGGGTTGCACTTTTACCTCCCACTTTGTCTTTTTGCGAACCTGACAGTTCTTATGCTCATAGGCCTAACTGCACTTTGAGTCACCTCACCCAGGTAACTGTCACACATGCTCAAATATACTGTTTGCTCATAGCAAATAGTCTCCACGCATCACACGTTCCCAGTTCTCGTGATCTCTGAGTCTCTCTACTTCCTAGTCCTTTCTTTTATGTTCTGATTGTGGGATACAGTCAGATGTCCGGTGGTGGGAGAGGTACGTATCTTAAATGTTTGAACCCCCGGACTAGAGGCGCAAATTTGGGTGGGGAGTGGGTGGAGTAATGGGGTACTCGAGGTTGAGGAACGCTTGAGTAAGGGACTTAATCCCAAACTACTCCACTGGAGCTGGTCATTGGCCAAAAGTAGAAGACTGTTTGTTGTACTGGGTAGCTCCCAGGTGGGAATGTGTGTAACTGTTCTGAAGAAGTACAGTATATGTGCTACAGCTTCATGCGTTTTCTTTACCCATAAGGTCCCGGGGGGCTGGAGCCTTTCCCAGAATGCATTGGGACTAACACGGACAGACAGACTATAAAGCAGTGAAGGCTTTACCTGAAGCAGCAATTGGAGCCAGTGAGTGACTGGTGCACTGTTTGTTAGTAGTATGTTCACTGCTATATTGATTTCTTAGCATGGTGATATATTGGCTTGTTAGCTTTTGTTTGTTTGTAGCATGCTAGCTGACATATTGTTCGCTGGTAGCACTGACTGTTTGTTACAGCCATGTTTGCTGGTGTATTGACTGCCCATATAGTAACTGAGTGATGGCCCAGTAAACAAGTGACAAATAGTTTAGTGTTAGTTTCAAGCTGGCCACCTGTTTTGTCTGTGAAGCTGACCAATATAACAGCTGAAAGTATCAAATCCAAGTATATCAATTGCACATTGACAATTTCCAATAACAGTTACATGGTGCTAGTAGCAAAAGACTAAC
>OOFE01021868.1:0-11591 GCA_900323365.1 Monocentris japonica | reverse complement strand
CAAGAATTTATTTCCAAAGTCATGGCTGAATATTTAGCTGATTTCGACAATGTAGATGAGGCATTTGAATTCGATGGCCGTCCCTATTTATTTGAGCCTGCAACAACTCACGTCTCGCGAGATTTCAGAGCAAGACTTGTCCTTGAGTGAGACTTCTGTTTCTGGTTAAACAAAGGTCTATCTCTGTAGGGATCCTTTCCGTAATGTTGTCAGACACTTTGAATAACAATCTGAGCCTGTCAGTGGCAAAAACAAGCACTTTTAGTGGACGTACTTTGATCGGGCGCAGCTGCCCCAAAGGATTACATTGAAGCCATTGCAGCCTGTTTCGCGGCTGCCAGTTGCAGTTTTGGAACAATTCCAAAACTTTTTGCACCTATTAGTCATTTAGACCCCAAAATATGTAAAAAATAGGGCCCAGGTTTAAA
This sequence comes from Monocentris japonica, assembly GCA_900323365.1. Taxonomy (NCBI): domain Eukaryota; kingdom Metazoa; phylum Chordata; class Actinopteri; order Trachichthyiformes; family Monocentridae; genus Monocentris; species Monocentris japonica. Next base: position 11,163 of record OOFE01021868.1, on the reverse strand, counting down.
AATACTGGAATTATCCTTTAAAACCCCACCAAGTCACACATGCTCTCACACATTTACCCAAACAGTCACTTTTCTATCATGTCTGTCTGTCTCTTTGACAGGTTTCCACTTTAACTGAAAAGCCCTGCAGCTTCCTCGCCTATCAACACTAAAGTAAATCCACCCTGTCTATAGTACAGTGAGTATGGGTGTGTCTACTGTAACCAGCAGCCTTTCAAAGACAAACACAGTCCAATAAACATTAATGTTCGCCTGACACACTGACACAGCTAATGGAAATGAAAATGGAGGAGGCCATGGATGATTAGACAAAAACTATATTAGACTGCTTCCTTCCACACAAACACAGTCTGAGTCAAAAAGAAACCACAAGGAGTGTGCCATCCTTCACTTATTATTATCATTTACATCCTCCTTTGTTTTTTCACTTCCTCACTGGATCTTTTCCTCTTTATCGCCTTCATTCTCTACCCTATTCTTGTCCCTTGAATGGAAGGAGAAAAAAATAATGTTGTGACAGGGTGTGCTACATGCCCAAATTTTTTTACATCAGACAAGTAAAACGTGTCTCTGTACACTCTGGATTGCATCCAGACAAAGTGTGCTTGTACTGTAGAAAGCATTCAGGACTTAAAACAGCCTACTGATCAGCAGGTACCACACAGGGTTTTTCTGTCATGGACTTGTTCTTCCTTTTATCTTAATCAACCTCCTTGACCATTCCCTCATCTATTATCACCCTTTATCGCCCACAGAGACTTCTTCCACACCCGAAAACCTCCTATTCTTCCTGCCCCTCAAAACAATTGTCATGTTGACAGTTACCCGGACCACCCCAGATGCATAACAAGGCCAAACGTGAGAATTGAGGGCATAAACAAGTTTACTTTTGGTTTATGCACCTCAGCAAGATTTCACATTTATGAGTTCATTGAAATTGAGCGCAAAACAATGCATCAGTAAAATTTTTGTAGTCACAGATAGATTGACAGTACATATGACCAAGTACTTGTTTGCCTAGATTTTGAGAACTTGTCAACATCAAGTACCCAAAACAATACAAATATTTCTCTTAATACTAGTAATATTGATCATGTTGTTTTTCATGTTTGTCTCTGTGATCTTGCATTGGTACATTGCTAAAACAGGTTTCATTAGTCATAGTAATTTTGACATACAAGCATTACTGTGAGCAGCTATGCACTCAAGGTGCCACTGTCAGATATACAAGCTATTTATTATATAAGGAGAGGTTCTGGCACGGTTACTACAATTCATTGGGGTAGATTGACTGTTGGTTATTATTGCCAATATTTTCTGCTATCACCAGGCTCCCCAGTTACTCCACAGTGTAAGAGAATATTAGGCACTGGGTCATTTTCTGATAAAATTAATTTAAGGATGAAATCAAACAAAACTCAGAGGAGCTGCAACTTATAGAAATAAATAATGAAATAATGAAGTGGAAAAGAAATTATATGTTTATTTCATCTATGTCTAGCTGTCTATAATTAAGCACACATGGATCATTGCTATCATTGCACAATATCGTTTTGTGAAAAAGTTACGTGGATATTTACCTTCAAAAACAGGTTTGGGTGGTTGTTGGAAGCTTTCAGAATGATAGTAACATAACTCATGAAGATTGTAACAACTCCATATCTGTATGCAGTATGTTTCAGCTTTGAAAAATAACATGCACTTTCACTTTCCTTTCACCTCACTTTGCAGTACTTTATTTCACTTTTTTGGAATTGGCCTGCTGAAATGTTGTGGAGCCTAGAAGGGCATTCAAAAGACTTGTGGCCAAGCTCACTGCTGCTTCCACTGAAGAGACTATCATAATCGGCAGGTACTATGTCAGACAACAGGAAAATAGTGTCTAGACTGAAATTAACTGGAAATATACTTTAACACCCAAGATACATCTGCGGAACTAGCTTCTGCGTTATGTCTTTCACATTTAGCATCTCATGACAAATGTATTAAGTTTATTTAACAACAATAATATCAATGCAACTATTAACACTATTACTGGTACTACCATGTCTACTACTGCTATTGCTACAACTGATAAGAGTAGTAGTAGTAGTAATAATGAACAACAGAAAAACCACAGGGTCAGCAGTACAGACTAGTTAGCTACAATTAATGCCAACTTATTGATCATGAGCAAAAGGGGACAACAGTCAACTGTCTCCCTCTGCCTTTGAGTTTCTCCCGTCAGCTTCAAACCTACAGACTGGCTCTACAATGGTGCCCCCTAGAGCCCATAAGAGAAATGTTGTTAATGCTGCTCATGTAGCCAGTCGCTACATTTGGACATTTTTTTTTTTTTATTATATTGATTCTCTGTGAGGAAATTCCTCTTTTTGTTTGCTCTCCTCCTTAGGGAGGTCAGAGTGTAGGATCAGCTACAGAACAGCACCGCTAGAACGTCTAGGGATTCAGTGTCTTGTCTTTCAGTGGGCTTTCCAGGATGAAGGACATTCCCCCTAATCACAGATGCCTCCCTGCTGCATCATTCAAATTGAGAAAAGTCATAGTCAAGTCTCTCTTCAGTGCAATAAACATGTAGTGCCTCCACGCTTGATTATTTGCTGGTAAATGATAAAGGAATATTGCTTAAGAGATTTAAACTCTGCATCAGTGATCAAACTGAGGAGCTCATTAGCACTCTTGAAGGGGTGATAAAAAAAATCAGACCTCTAAATACTGATTTTAGGTGACATTTGTGAGAAGAACCTGTGAACTAATGACTTTCCAGGGATGATTCAAAGTTTCTTTTGGCATCTTATAAATGTTCATGAGCTTTTCAAGACTGGAGGAGTAGACTTGAAACATCTGAGGACAGGTGTCAATTATTGTGAATTTTGTATGGAAGGATTGCAGTTTGTGAATGTGTTTACAGTGCTACCATGGTCACTATTTGCACGCACACACCCATGGGCTGGTTACACTATAGGCCTTTCCATACTCATAAAGAGCTGTGTTATGTAATACTATCTCTGATGTGTTGGTGAATGCATCAGCAAATAGCCTCAGAGCTGTATCAAATCTAATAGGAGTAAAAACAGAGTCAACACTCCCTTACCAATCAGCTGAAGTACACAAATAGATACACAGACACAATGACAGAGGTCAAATTCATTTATTCTAGACTATAACTCTCTATATAACTATATCACCATGAAGCTCAAACAGGCTAGTCAGACCATCTCAAGTTAAAGGGTATTCTGCTATTCTCATAGTGATATTCAGGAGAAGAGCTCGCCCATAAAATAAACATTAATCTTTAATGTAGCACCTGAGGCACAGTTAGACAGGGAGCGGGGCAGTGCGGTGTGTGTTTGCGTGTGTGTATCCATGTCTATATCTGTATGTGTGTGTAGTTGTGTGTGTGAGTGTCTGACAGAAACACCAGGTTATATAAGCCAGAGTGAGTGAGTTATGGACCAGAGATGCCTGTTGGTATCTATGGAAACGATTAGAGGAAGAGAAGGATGCATGGTTGCATGTTCACCAGTTGATGGAAGTTCACCAGTTGGGTGTGTGGGAGGTCAAAAAAATGCCCTTCTCTATTCCCAGATGAGGGATAAAGCCCAATAAAGCCTTCTATTATCAGAGTGGATTGCACACATCAATAAGCAGCACAGCAACTGCTAAAATAGTGCACCACATCACTGAGAACCAATGTACCCTAATGCAAGAGGCAGGGAACATGAACGCTGATGCACACCAACAGCGATTCCTGTGGAACCTTTTCTGCAGTTTAAATATGATTGTCGCCATTACATGCATGATGAGATGATTGTATTATCTGTACCATGTACAAAGACTGAAGTGGAACTGGTGTTCAATCACACATTGGTACAGAACAGATTTCCATTCAAAGGTTGTTGTTTTGCCACTATTGTTTGTTTCGTCAGAAAGGTTCCTTGCCTCTCACATTCGGGTTTATTGGTTCCTAGTGATGTGATGCACTGAAAACTCTATTGTCAGTGGACCCGCATGCTAGCCTACAAGCAGACTTTACGGATTCTGTGTACCAGGCAACTGCGTACAGGGCTGGGCAATATTGACAAAATATAATATCAAAATATAATATCAAAAACTATTTTGACATCAACATATTACAATATGTGCTAACATATGTAAAATCACATGTTAAAGGATCAAATAATATTCCCAAATTTGTTTCAGATCTCATTTTGAGATATTAGTATTTGCTTTTCATCATTCATTTCCACAGCAGAATTGTGTATCATGATAACTCAATGTCATTATTTCATTACGATATGGTTCTATTGAAAGATGATGAACAATAATATTATTGCCAGCCCTAGTTGTATGGTATACATATTGCACTTACTCGGTATAAAATCGGGATAGTTATGGAGGCTTAGTGTGTCTCCCAGCATATTACAAGCCAGGCTGGCCACCTGGGGTCATACACCTCCCCACGCCTCTCAACATAGATTTGCTTGGTATGGCTACGTCTAGGTGCAGTAATGAATCCTAATTCTTCTCATATTTTCAAACCCCCTGACACTGTATTAATATAGGGCCCAATTTATTTAGGGAAGGCTTCTACCATAAATCAGCCAACGGACTCATAGCAGGTCTCCTTCATAGGTAGGTGCCACCGAGCCTGGCAACTTTCCTGAGAGAAACCCTATAGGTCTGTATCTACTTGGTAGTCTATAGCACCTGAGGTTACAAACATAATGGCAGAACCTTTGAATACGAGGGAGAATTAGAATTAGGATAGGACAGTAAATGAGGGAGAAATATATTTACCAATACACAGGATTGAATGTGTTCAACTCTTTGTTCCATAATCCAGTGTGAGCACAGAAGTCCAAGTCGGATGTCAAAAGAATGATGTACTAACAAATGGTGGATACATATTATATATATATATATGTATGAAAGGGGAGAGACGTGTATAGAAGGAGAACACCAAGAGGTGAGGTGTGGGAGGAACGTCAAAGATACACAGCATTGTCACATACATGACATGTCAAGTCCATGTTGTGTGTGTGTGTTACTTGTAGCGTAAAGTCCAGACATAGAACAATGGATTTAACTGGGTCGCCATTGCCGACTGGCTGTGCCAAACAGCTGGGGAGATGGAAAGGGAGCATGGCTGAGTCATGGGGGGCAGGGAGCAGGGAGAAGGAGGAATAAGGAGGAGTGGGCTTAAAATAGGAGGATGAGCAGTGATGGGGAGTATAGCATAACAATGTAGGGGTGGGAAAAGAGGGAGAGGGGAGAAGTTCAATTGTCCTGTAGCCTGCTTCCCACCAGTGGATTGGACCGCAAACTCACCCAAAGCCCAAATAGAAAACCATTCTATCTGGGAAAGCATTAACAAATAATGTCAGCAAAGTCATTACAAAAATCAGTATATCAAATCAAATTGTTTCTCAGAGTTAAAGAAACACATAGTGTGCTGCCTGGCATCTGGCTTTGCTTGAATGTGAGTGATTCGGTTGTAAATAATACATGGTCAAATACTGGTTGGCTCGCAAAATACCCAACCTGAATCCTAAGCATCTCGGTTAGGTAAAATAACAAAGTGCACAGCTACTCAAGCGGGACGATGCGCGCCATTGGACCAGACCGGATTTAAAGAAAGTGCCACAAATGGAAGGTCTGGGATTTATGCCACTAAATAATACTAATTATGTACAAAAAAATAGAAGGTCGCAAGGGCAGGTTGGGGCAAAGTGGTCCAAAAGCTCAAATTCAGTATCAGACAGATGTATGAACTGCGAGACATTCGTTTGTTATGTTACAGCACGAGTTACAACACTGCTATGTTATGGTCAGACTATTTTAGAAATTATCTATGGTAAGTTAGCTGGTGTTTGATTCTAGCAAGCTAGCTGGCAGCTAGCGGGCAGTTTAGTACGAGCACATTATCTTCGCCATCGCCATCACCAGTCTAGTAAGTCTATTATCATCAACACTGTTAACGTAAGAAGCTGTTGCTCAGCTAATGTACTGCACGGTTGTTACAAAGCACCACGGCATTGTTCACTGTGTGAATGGTACTATGGAAGTTCAGCGTGTTAGGTTAGCGTTTCTATATTAATGGGTGTCGACCGTTATAACCGGCGATGTCTGTAGCTAACTCAGTAGCCAATGAGCTAGTACAAGACCCTGTGGTAGTTATATGGAGAAAAATGCTAGTTTGCCTTTGTAGTCACTCCAGGACCAAAAAACATGACCGGACATTTCAGTAATGTACATTTAAATGCACGGTACCTCTTCCACGTCGACCTTGGCGTTTACAAATTCATTTCCAGGATCGGATGCTTTGTTTATGTGTCTTAGTCTCTTGTTTTCATCAATCCGTCTCGTCTCTCCTCCAGGAGTCGTGCCTCCTCGGCTGACAGCACCAGAGCTCGGGATGATTGGGACCCACCCTTAGCAACCAATCAGATGACGATCTTCTGGAAACTGAGGCAGAGGACATTTCCCATTGGCTGGCGGTGCTGTCTATCAACCTGTCGCTCAGGGCGCACCTTGGTCCAAGGGTAGGACACCTGCCATGGAAGGATGCTGAGCGCTGCGGGTGTGAAGCCAATGAAGTGATGGCAGACTTGTAGGAAAATTGAAAGAACATTTTGCAGCACGAGAATAGATGCGTTTACCACTGACTGCTGTCGAAAAAAATGAGACAACAAAATAATTCAGCTACTCTTGGACAAAGTTTTAAAGTATTATTTTTTAATGTTTATGCTATGTTTAATGGTCATATATAAGCGCTTTGTCTATCCTCAAATATTAATATATATATATATTCATCAATATACATTAATTTATTAGTAATGTACATATACAAATCTGCATGTTCTGTGTGTTAGCTACAGTTGTAATTTGAATACATAAGGTGAATAGTTTTTTACTGGACACATCAGCACATACCTAGACATTGGCCCTCTGTAGACCTGTTAATGTGACTACAGGCACGTGTTTTGCTGTATACATGCTGTAATTTCACATTGTTATATATAGCATAACTTTAAATAATTGTAGACCATGACTGACAAGGCCACTGAAAAGCAGGCAATAATTTGGAACTAATTGTCCATTTAACTTTATTCCATTATACCTAGGATTACTTTGGAATTAGGTCCGCCGCACTCTTTTGAAAAGCAAAGCAAATGAATAATAGGCTAATAGCACATTTTGTTTTGTTGTTTTCACTTGTTTTGTTATTGCAAAATTCTCATCATTCATTAACAATACTGCCTGCCTGACTGCCTTGGTCTTCTCTTTTTTATTATAAATCAGTCAATAGAAAGGCAGTGGGATGACCAAGAAACAAAATTCATAGACCTAATAGACTCCAATAAACACAATGATCTGCATGAACAAGGCTGGTGCATCCATGACATTCCCAGATGCTGTAGATCTCTAACATATATCACAAACATATACAGAACAAAGGCCCAAGTTACCTGTACCTGGTAGAACACAACAAGAATAAACCAAACTATTTACATTTTCTGTTTAACCAGTAATCATTGTCTGTTGATTGTCATTGACTTGAAGCACTATTTAAATGCAGCAAAATTCTAAAAAAAAAAAACAAAGACAAAAGTCAGAAGTCATCATATTACAGATCAGTATATAAAAAAAGTATAAATAGAAACATGAAGTGCCAACACCTGAACAGTCCTGGTGCCTTACAACAAACACAGTAACATTCAACAATGAATGAAATGAGTTGTTCATGTATTTGTTTGCAAACTATAGGAGCTTTGCAAAAAAAACCCTGTATGGTTCAGCAGCATCAAGATGTATACTACAGGATATTGGTTCAGTTAGTCAGAGCATATACATGCAGATGGAGTGTACAAAGTACGTGACACGTATCAAACTGGTAAAAGCCATTCACAGGAAAATTACAGATTACATCCCCCATTTCTGAAGCAAGCATGAAAGGATAGCTGCTGCTACACATAACTGAACATTCAGTTATTGTCCTTGGTCAAGTCTCCCTTATTTTAAGTGACATGAGTGCTACCATCTGTACAATCTAAGATTCAGAGATGTAGAAGACCAATTCCTTGTTCTGATGCTCAAATAAGGCTGAAGTTTGAGACTGAAAGACTGAACCATTTCTTATCCTCTCCTCAAGGTGTGATGCATTTCACGTCTGCACTCAGTTAGCTTCATCCTCCAGCCTCTCCATAGAAAACAATTCCAGTGAGACGAGAGAGAAATGTGGTTATTGCCCACCTCCCTTTTATCTCCTCCCTTTAGTCCCATAATCCCAGCAAGGGGTCATTACAGTAGGACTCGTCACATATGGTATGGAAAGCACTGGGAATGCTGTTCTTGATTGACGTCCTTCTTCTCTTCGATCTCCTACTCACCTCCTTCAAAAATCCAGTTGCTCTAGTTTATTTGGCAATTTTTTAAAATACATGGTATACATGCATTTTAAATGATGACATAAGGTGATATTGTGTGATTCTCCTTGGTGAGGCAGTGAGATGGATAAGAGCTACGCTGATATTTATCCGTTAATCCATCACACCCTCTCCTCCTCTTTGTCATTTTCTATTTTCACCTTGCTGTCACCTGGAACCCTTATAAAATGATCAAGTAGTAAGCAGTAAGCAGGTAGGCTGAAGAGATGGCACCTTGTGTTCCCTTTCCTGTTTGCTTTTGCTCCTGTCTTTCCTGTTTGCTTTTGCTCCTGTCTTTCCTGTTTTGCTGTTGATGTAGTCTTTACCAAGGCGGAGGTTGGTTGGAGCATGTTGGAGGATGATGGGATAGCTCAGAGGTATTAAGCGTGTTTTAATAACGTTTGTCTCAACCCAGTACCCAGTCTCATTAAAACACCTGGGCACCCACAAGAAATAGACCTATAACCCATTTTGGCCCCCTGACCCGTAGTTTGAGACACACCAGAAAAGCTCATGCCTCCCTCAGCCATAGCGAGGGTCTGTGCCAGTGAGTGACACACGTGGGATATAGGCAGGTGGGTGGTAGCAAGGAGGCCGTGAGGTCTCCATGAAGATGGTGGAGGAGGTGAGGCTTTTGCGGTCTTTTTTCAGGGTGTGCCTCCTCTGCCAACGACAGAGTAAGAGTTCCACCTGCTCTCTGAAGAAGCTGGTGGTCAGGGTGTAGAGGATGGGGTTCAGGGCACTGTTGATGGGAAGGATGAAAATGACTACCCAGCTCGAGATGGTGCCTGAAGGAGAACAGAAGGAAGTACACGTTAATGGCACTTTTTATGCAGTAGATGTGTGTGGATTTATGATGCCATATGCTGCTATCCTGTGATGTATACAGTATATGTGTGGAATGGCAGGGTGACCTAGGGGTCAAAGACACTGCTACGCAACTGTAATGTTACGAGTTCTGTCTCTGCAGCACTAAACATGTGCCCAGTGTCCTTGAGAAAGATATTGAACCCCGCCTACTCACTCATTCAAGTTTCAAATGTATGCGGTATATCTACTCACTGTATTGGTATGATCAGCTATAGTTTGTGTCTGTAGGTAGTAGGCCTAAAGAGGTAGGGTGTTGCGATGTCTCTCACCAGGTATCTCAACCTCCAACAGCGAGAGAACTTTGACCAAAAATATAGGGATCCAGCAGAGGGCGTCAGAGAACACTATAAAGAAAAACCTGTTGGCCACAGCCACGTCTCTGTGCAGCCTGCTCCTCAGGTCTGTGGCATTGATGCCAGTCTTATAGATGGAGCAGAACATGCTAGAGTAGGAGAAGACTATCACCAGGAACGCCACCAGGTTCAGACCTAAAGACAGACACACATACTGTACGTACATATAAATGCACATACAATTGATACATGCAAGCAGGTAAATATATTTTCACACCCTCAGACATATACTGGGTGTACAAAATATTAGAGCCAACTTCCTACTGTTGAGTTGCACCCCATTGTGCATGTTTGTTCACTCAGTATATGTCCACATGTATGCCTTAAGCACGCATGCATGCGCTTTATCCACATATCACATGTATAACACACACACACACGCACATGCACACATACGTGCACACAGACACACATGCACACACACAGAAAAACTGAATCATTAAAATTAAAAACAAAGGCACCTCATGAATTGATTCACATAATTCTCATGTTAACCTCCTAGTGATGTAAACACTGGCACCCGCTGAGAAAGCATAACAGAATAATTCATAACACAATAATTCATTCATCCAATTTTGTATTTCTCAGTGAGAACACGAAGTACTAAGCATCCAGACCAATCAGGCATTGTTGACGCAGTCCTGGTGTGTGCTTAGTAATGTTGTAAAATCAGACTATTCATGAAGCATTGAAAATTGAAAGAAAATATGAGCTGCACCATATTCAGCAGTACACTGCTGAGTTTTACATATAGAAATACTATCCATTTGTCTGTCTCACTCTCTGTCTCAGTGGTGAGCAAATGAAGGACTACTTATTAGAGCAGAGGGATCTGTCCATAGACCTCATCTTCTCCCTAGTGCTCATAGAAGTTCTAAAGCAGGTAAAGCTCAGCATTTGATCTCAATATGATCATGCTACACTGTGTTTTTCATCTTCAAACCATGACTGTTTCATTATATCATTGGTAAGAGAGGATTTACCCATCTCAGAATATTGTATCTATATATATATAGATATACACTCACCGGCCACTTTATTAGGTACACCTTGCTAGTACCGGGTTGGACCCCCTTTTGCCTTCAGAACTGCCTTAATTCTTTGTGGTATACTTTCAACAAGGTGTTGGAAACATTCCTCAGAGATTTTGGTCCATATTGACATGATAGCATCACGCAGTTGCTGCAGATTTGTCGGCTGCACATCCATGATGCGAATCTCCCGTTCCACCACATCCCAAAGGTGCTCTATTGGATTGAGATCTGGTGACTGTGGAGGCCATTGGAGTACAGTGAACTGTACAGTACAGTGATTTGAGCTTTGTGACATGGTGCATTATCCTGCTGGAAGCAGCCATCAGAAGATGGGTACACTGTGGTCATAAAGGGATGGACATGGTCAGCAACAATACTCAGGTAGGCTGTGGCATTTAAACAATGCTCAATTGGTACTAAGGGGCCCAAAGTGTGCCAAGAAAATATCCCCCACACCATTACACCACCACCACCAGC
>OOFE01021865.1:47753-65016 GCA_900323365.1 Monocentris japonica | reverse complement strand
AGAGAGAGAGAGAGAGAGAGAGAGAGAGAGATGGACTCCTATTTTCCAGCACAACCCTCTCTACCTCCTCTGGTTCAGGGTCTGACGTGATATTAAATCAGCCGCAAAACTCAATTAGAGAAAAGCGCTGTGCTGGGACCAAAGCAGAGAGGCCGGAGGGGGCAAAGGAGGGTGGGAGTGATTTGCAGCCAGACAGAAGGGGCAGTGGGACGAGACCTTCAGAGGAGGTAGAGTCTCAGATGTTTATGAGGAGAGGAAGCATGTGGTGGAGCTTTATTCAATATCGATATCTGATAATAGTACATAGAGACACGGGTCGTTATAGAGGGTGATGTCCTGCATGAGGAGAGTAGCAGCTGAGATAAATTGTGTACGCTGGGTACTGGCCAGCTCGAGTAGACGCTTGAATTTTCCACTAGCCTCGCTGAAATGTTATGAGTGCAGCATAGAGCCTGCAATGGTTTTATGTTGTTTAATCGACCCTCATGTAATAGTTATCCCCTTGTTTTCCAGGTTAAATTCGACAATAAGTTCAATTTGTTTCATAGGGAATACACACCAATCAAACGACTAGACTCTAATGTTATCAGAGTACAATCAATATCAATATCATCTCTCATCAATATCACTATTATCTCTAAGCATCAGGCCATCCCAACACAAAGAACATCAGAGCATGTGGCGTGATTGTGTTGATACCTGCATGGAATTGGTTATGTACAATTTTGCCTTTTGAAAATTTCACTTGCCTGCTGGACTAGTGAGGTTTGACTGGCTTGATATGAAATCTATTCACTGGTGTGGACGTTGGGAGTTAAATTTTCATCTCTAAGGAGAGACTAAAAAGAGGAAAACAGACTCCTTTATAGTTTGCTGTGCTTTGCTTAACTATACCTAAGCTATATTTAGGACAAACACATTCAAACTGAATCTAAGTGGTCAAAACTAGACACACAACACAAGTAAAAACACCACAAGCACATTGAGTAGCCAGCCAAAGAGAAGAAGGAGCCAGTTGGAGGGGCAGTGATGACCAAGTTTTATTTTGGTCATTCTAATGCCTTGATTCCATTCTTAATTATTGGATCATTTTAATGCGTTTACCGCAAAAAAAACAAGTGGTTTACGTTCCAGTTGAATTATTTGTTGTGGCATTGAGATGGTATATATGAAGTGACAGTTTCATCTAGACAATAGGTATTGGCTAGATGAGTAAAAATATATCTATATATTTCAGAGAAACGTTCCAGTGAACACACATGCATCTGAAGAGTGTGTGCACATTATGCAACATGTCCTCTCCAGGGATGGATTAGCACGCTAAAGCTGTTATTACTAAGCACATTCGCCATGACCATTCTACTGTAGCATGGGGTCACATACTCTTCCATGCTGAGAGGGGCTTTTGAGGTCAAGATAGGTGAGAGAGTAGAACAAGGAACTAAAGACAGGGAGGGATGGAAGAGACAAAAAGGATGAGATGGCATGAGGAAAAGCAGGGTAGAGACAAGCACAGGGGAAGAGATCTTGGCAGAAGGAAGAAGAGGAAGGAGAGCTGCTGTGAAGAGGAAATAACTAATCAGCCAAAGTATCAAGACCAGGAAACACAGATGAGTCTCTGCAAGCAGGTGGTGGCAGAAGTTGAGGACAGTGACTTTAAGGACAGTGTGGGGGAGAACACGGAGCCAGAAATACAGCAGAGCCTGTTAAAAGCAGTGACTAAACGCTCCGCTTCCTCAGGTTACGTTGCAGGAAAAATGGTGCTGCACTCATCTTACAATCCATTATTATGGCCCCCAATAACTCTGAACACATGAGCCTGTTGAACTGCACTGCAAAAGTCATGCCAGAGTCCTCGTCCTCCCTGCCCATTCAACGGGGCTGTGCAGGTCCCAGATCAGTGCTCGTCCCAGCACGGCCCCTCTACCGGAGATATAAGCTGATTTATATATGAAGCTTCACCAGGAAACAGCTTTTAACGCATGGAAACATCACACAGCACATCTGGGCAAAAGCGCAAAGAGAGAGGCAGAGAGGAGACATGGTGGCAAGGTTGATCTGAGAGAATGAGTCATCAGCTCTGTACCTCCATCAGGATACAACATACATTTAGACTAGAGGTGCAAGTGTTAACTAGAGGCACTGATACCATACCACAAATTTTCACTAGTTCATTTTCCAGTTTTAGACACCAATTTATCTGACAAAAAATTGCAGGGATGCAAAAAATGTTAAACGTAAATACCTGGTAAATCTTATAGCGCCCTCCCATGTAAATGTGCTATGTGTCAGATAAGTATTCATTTCAACATTATCAAATGGCATCGTACTAGTACTTAGTTCTAGGTATTGTTTATATGAGTGACTACGGGAGCAGAGAAATGTATCTCTGTACAAGAAAGCAGAGCCTTTCCCAACACTGTACATGTAACAACTCATTATATCAGAGTACAGATCAGTGTGCAGATCAGTGTTGGGTGCAGTGTGTGGTAAACAAGAGACAGTGCCCTGGGGTCACTTAACCTCTGTTGGATTAGGGCCTTAGACACTTGTCAGCCTCTGCATCAACAAGGAGTACAAATCTGGACTCAAAGGAAAACAAACAGGTGGGACTCCTGCCACTAGGCAAGTAGCCAGCCATAAGTCCCACGGGAATGACAGGTATTGTGTGTGTGTGTGTGTTCAACTAACATGGCTGCACAACTGTTTTAGCAGTATGCACGTACCAGTGTCTCAAGCACCACTCTTCCTCCACCTCTGAAGAGGGCCTTTGCAGAGTGACCAGGAAATGGTTCAAAACAACATATGTTTTAGTCAACATGTTAGTTAGCATGGATTATCAACACATAAGTAGAACAAAATCCAACACAATGCTTCTGCAATGGAATGGTGAACTTCCTTCGGTGAGTAAAGCACAGTGTGATCGCGAGCTAAGACATATAGTGCTGCTGGCAGATGACAGACTGCTGAGAGACAATTTTGCCCAAAAGCTGAGCTGTGGCCAAGTTTTCCTTGTCAACAAACTGGCAGCCACTGTCATTCTTGTCTCAGATATTCAGCTCTCACAGAGAATAACTGGACTTCTGGAGACTAGTTGCTCACTCTGCTAGGCTTCTGAACGCACTTTAATGGAAAAAAGCACTGTATTGTCATGCAGAGCACTGTATTGTCATTATCAAGAGGGGTTGATCTATTCTGATCTAAATCCCAGAGGGATTATTCTGCAACATCAGGGGGAAAAAAGTCAGATAGGCTGGCGCATTACTGACTGTTTTCATCTATTTTCATCTTTATTTTAGTATGGTACTGACACACCCACTGCTGAAGGTCAGCAGCTTTGTTTAAATAATGATATAAAAATAGTATCAGGGCATTTCAATAGACCTTTTATGTCTGCCTGGGCGATTTATTTTTAGTCTAAAAAGAATTGTTGCACGGATGACTTATTGAAGCTGCCATAATGTGCTGTACAACAAAGCTGTTGTGTCAACTAAACAAAACAGAGTAACCCATTGATCTCATCAAACCAACAATCAATTGCCTTCCAACTACTTGGTTAGTTAGTGAGTGAGTTAGTCCCAATTCACACCACAGAATGGACGTGTAGCATAATTTACTCATGCAAACTGCAGCAGGGCAATTCTACACTTCCCCGTGTGCAATACATGGAGGTACATTTGTCCTGCAAATGTCCCATTATCGCAATAAATGAAAACAGGCTGCACTTACATTGTGCTCCAACAGCCGAGGCAACAGCATCCCAAGACTTTGTAGAAACAATGCTGAGGGTCATCTAGTTCCCTGTATTTTTCCACTTCAGTGATCAACTTTATATCCTCCATCTTGTTCAGTTTCTCCACAGACTCCCTAACGCCAATGTTGTGACTTGTGATTGGACAACTTTTAGACAAGCCTATAACAGTGACACATTTGATCTATCTATCCAGCTGTTTATTTATTTATTTATTGAAATATCAGCCAAAATATTTACTAAACATCTATACATGTATAGCACTGTGTGCCGCGGTCAGTGTGTCCACTCCAGTCCATTAACATGGGCAACGAATGGAAGCAGATGCCACATCTGCTACGCGTATTTCCACTGTGGTAATCACTGACTGGTGGGATCACAGTAAAGCCATACTCAAATCCATTGTTTCAAATACAACTACATTGTATTTGAAACAATGACATCCATAGATATCTACCTACTCTGTGAAGTGGATATGGGATGTCATCACCATAATATGTTGACTTGACTATATTGTAATATTATTATTAATATTAGTTAAGACACCAAGTTCCATGCAAAATACAAAGTAAAATACAAAATATTCTAGGAGGCAAATGTATCAATGTCTTGCTTTATCTGACAAATACTGAATTTCAAGTTCCCCTTCATTTCACCCCAAATAATCTTATCAGTCTTTTTTACTTACTCCAAGCTCTCCAATACAACCAGTCAGTGCCTCCCAATACAATCTGGCTATAGATCAAAATGCTCCCAGCTCCCTGTAGCTTCAACAAGTTCACTTCAAATGGCCCATACTAGCATAATAGCTACCCAAACCATCTGCACCTCTACACCATGACACACGCTTTAGCTAACCCTCCTTGATTTTGCTCTTTTTAATACCCCGTCTTTTGTCAACTAAAGATGGCTATGGGAGACAAAACAACCTAGATGAGAATGGCACCTACATAGACACAAACATACACATATACCTTGCACCCTTAGAAGCGGTTGCCTTGTAATTATCTCTCAACCAGTTGAAGAGAAAATAGACGTGAGGAGGACACACCTTCACCAGGGAGGTTGAACAGGCCTTGGAAAAGGCCTTGTCATTATCTGCAGAAGACCTCATTCAGATGTCCATACCGACAGCCCTCAGAACAGGTACCATAGTGGGGCCACAGCTGAGCTTCACCACAGCATATGCCATTTGGTGGATGCTATGCTTTGAGCACATGCATTTTTAGCATGGTTGGCCTCAATGTAAATCAAACCCCTAACCCAGGAGTAGTGCCATGCCGTGTATCTGTCCTATTCTTTAAAGAAGCCTGCCATCTTAAGATCCTCTCTTTCATCTTCCCTTACATCGCCCATATTGGCCAAAGTCCAAAAAACACATCCATTCAGACGTTCGCTACATTAAAATGATCACAGGGCACTCAGGTCTATACCATGGACAGGAATAATGGCCAAAATTCAGAATGCCTGTGGGAATATTGACCTTGGCAGGACCTGATGAGCTCATGCTGTGTTTTGGTGTACTTTTTCATGAGTTGTGTTAATTTGTGTGAAAGGACACTCGTCACCCACAATGACAGTGTTCAATGCCAGTGCTGACGTTTAAAAGGACAGGACTGTCAGGGGACACTTCTCCATTTACTGCTGAGCGAGCAGCTTTTGGGGTCAAGGAAAGGTTGCCCAAATGTTTTAAAGAGCAAATTCACATACCTCTTTCCAATGAATTCAAATAAAAAGATGTTGGTGTTCACAATACTACAAGAGGAACACTCACCTGTCCTATTCTACATAAACACCTTTTTATATCTGGACAGGCCCCAGAGCACTACATATCAAGCTCTTGTGGTTCCTGAACGGTAGGCCTGTGTACATAGCATTCCCTCTACCCATCAGAACTGGGATGGAAAGTGATGTGAGTGAGGGAGCAGATCCGTCATAACCTGACAGAATTCATTAGGCGGTGTAATTTCCCCCACTGTCAGAGACACCGAATTATGCATGGCGGACAAATGATGGATTTCACATTTCCCAAAGCGTTTATTTATTGCTTTATATCAAATCTAGAGTGGGAAGTGGAAAGAACATTACCAGTTTCTTTACTGGTGCTGGAATGAGGGCAGAGGGCACAGGGGAAAGGGTACATTTTTCTTGCAATTCTATCCAATGTAAATGTGGGAGCTTCCCAATACATGCAATATGAAACAGTTGCCACAAACACAGTAAAACACATCAAAACAGCCTCAGGGAAAGACACTATACCCAGTGATATTGTGGGAAACGCAAAGCTACGTAAATTATAAACTCCAGTTAATTATCACCACAAGGAGAACAACTTACCAACATAAACAAAAAATGACATCTCCATAATAGTATGAACAGTTATTTTCTTTAAAACACAGTTTCTTTTCATCAGCCCAAATAGGTGGGCAAACACTATTTCCCAAATAAAAAAATGTGGGTGAACTGGGTTTATCCTCTACCTCATCCCTGGGTATAACAAAACAACAAAATGGCAAAATCCGTACTTGGAGCATATTCAAGTGGGCAGAGTAATACAACATTTCGGCTGCGCTTCAGTCAGCCTCTGTAGGGATCCATCCACTCTCCAGTCAGCTGCCTTATGGACTGCTGACACAGCACCTTGCTCCATCTGACCCACAGTTACATCCACTCAAAGGGAAAACACTGCCTATGTGAGATCTCCACTTGTGCCAGCACTGCTAAATATTGATGGCAATATTCATACACATGATAGGGAAAAAGGCCTGGACAGTACTCAGCTGATCCTTCCAGTAACAAGAAAACACTTGGCTTGAGTGCACTGGTAGGAAACTGAGGGCATTACAACGGTATGATTTAAGTACAATGGCAGGCAATAGAGTACTGCAATGTTTTGATTTGAGAGTAGCTGTGGTTAATGAGGCCCTCCTTCAACCTGACAACCTGGGTTCATTCGTCCATCTGAAGTGTCCTAGAGCAAGTCACTAAATCCCTACCAGCTCCAAGGATGCTGTTCTGTACCTGACCCGCACTCTGACCTCCCTGGAGTAGGGGCAAGTGAAAAGAGAACTGCCCTAATAGAATGAATAGATTGGGATAGATTGAAATAGCTGTTGCTTGTGGAAAGGGGATTTCAATCACTAGTAATTTGAGATCTGCAACTTTTCCTTCAAAAAAAAACAAAAAAAACAAACTTCACTCACCTCACTATTGTGTCCTCGGAGGTTGAAATTTATTCTTTGCGGGGTTGTCCGGTCCCTCCTGCAGTGGCTAGATGTGAAAGTGACGCCGACAACCCCTCTACCGTTCCCGGTAGCGAGCCAGCCTTCCTCGTAGTAGCGCTTCCTGCACACCGGCTTCTCCTTCTCGCTCTTGGGCACCCGGCCCTTCCAGGACAGGCAGAGAATGTTGGAGTCGCTGCAGAGGACCGGACCATGCTCCACGGCGGCGAACATTCCTGCAGCTCTCTACCCCGGTGGACGTGAACTATCCAGGAGGTCGCGACTCTTTGGAGGGGTGGGTACCGTTATGAGCGCCTCTCCTCCGCTGAGGTTACTTCGGTGTCGGAGATGAGACAGCGACAACGGTGCATAGTACTCGCGATTTTCCTTGGCGATTTGCGATAGACTTACTCATTAATAAGTGATCAGTCTAAAAACATAGTACTATGTCGCTTATGGAACAATCGGGGCTAGAACATTGCTGAACTGTACCCAGTAGATGCCAATATAGACTGCATACACGAAGAAGGCACGCATTCAAGACATTTTGATGTAGTCAAATCTGTAAGCTGCCTAGTTAGTGTCTCAATGACAAGGCAATACATGAGTGCCGGATCATCAATATTTAGAAAATCACTACAGCCGTTTCTCTTCTTGCAGTTTTCAAAAGAAAGACATCCACAAAATAAATGTTGAAGCGCTCCCGGAGAAATATTGTCTTGTCCAATTTTATAATGCGTCCAATCCATTCGATCCCAAACCTCCCAATGCTTCCAGTTAAGCTGGGTATTGTCCAAGTTAGTGTGTCATTTCTGGGCCCCGTTTCCTCCTAATGCGATCTCGAGAGGAGCAGGGACTCCTCGCATCAGCTGTCAACCCACAGGAGTGCCGCTTCTCCCGGCAACGTCATTACGTCAACCAGCTTGCCTTTCCAATCCACGTCGGGGATCCCATGAAGGGCTGCTGGGTAGTCAAAAAAAAGAAAAGAAAACAGATGGCTGAAATATTCGACACAGTCGCTGTCAAATAAGCAAGTGTAATATAAACGTATTTCATAAAATGGATAGTTTCGGTCCATGGCTGAATCCCGTTGAAAGTCGTTGTTAAAAACGCACACCTGTGTCCCCATAATAATTACGTTAAATATTAATCTGCTCATACAACAACCGCGTTGTTTAGCTATTGTTCAATGACTACCCTGCTTGGCGGAAGAATAACATTTAACTAATAATGGTTTAATTATCGTTTATTACACTGGTGTGTTAAAGCGCGGCCTCTTGTGGCTTGGTGATCAAGTAAACAAAGAGAAAAATAGAGAGGGGGAAACAGAAAGAAGGTGGGAAAACAAGAAGGGGAGAAAGAAAGAAAATAATCAAGAGACAATGACAGTGTGATACTCAGGGGAGGGAGGAGGCAGACAGGTAGACAGACAGATAGACAGGCGCCTGGCCACCGAAGGACGTGAGCTATTGTATTGTCACCCGACAGTAAAACGAAGCTCGGTGGGCTATCACAAGAACGTGACTGACATATAACGTTGTTAGCTGTCAGTACTGGGCAAGAGCAGCCACACCGATTTCAACCAAGCTGAAAAAATGTGGACAGCTAACGTCAGAAGAACATCCCTACTGCCTGCTGCGGAATGAATACAATAAGATGTCAGGTTGTTGTACAGAAGGCCCAGTGATGCCGCTACTACAACTGACTGCCAATCAGCCAGTGCTGGAGCGCACGAGATGGTGCCAAAATAGAAGAAACACCCATCACCATTAGCCTGCTAGCCAGCTAGCTAGCCCATGAACACTGGAACCTATCAGAGCTCTGCGGGCTCCACACAGTAAAGATGAAAACATGACAGCTGGATTAAGTTTGCTTGTGTCGATTTGCCTGCTTCATGGGGTATGGCAATCTAATCGTGGTTTCAGGGACCGACAAGAGATGCAGCTAACATCAGCTAGCTAGGTTAGCTTGCCCACAAAGAATGGTAGCTAGCTGGCTAACTAACTAGCTAGCTGAGCCTGAAACACCATCAGCGGCGCCTTCTGAGACTCGCTGGCTCCGTCTACCGCTGCCACTCGCTAGCTTGCTATGGCTAACAAGTTAGCTGGACGGATGTTTTTCCTAAAGCTTTTGAGAATACTCGCGTGCAGCTATTAAAGACAACCACACGACGGTGGTGTAATCGCCACAATGGCAAAATAATATCAGACCTACTGTCAACAAAGCCGGGAAATTATCAGTGGACAGTGAACTGCTTACCTCGTTCTGTATGTTGCTCCCTCTGCCTGCCTGACACTGTACACTGGCAGGGCCCGACTACTGTATCACGTGACAGACACATGATTTGGCCCTACTGAATGTGTTTATCTTTGGCCACATCAATTACAATCCTTATTTTTTAACTTGTCTGTCTTCTTTCAAATGGAGATAATGCAGATCTTAACTGTCATTTCAACAGTGAGCAAAGTGGGCACAATTGGAGAGTCTCCCCACAAATATATATTATCAGATAAATAGTATGGAAAGATGAGCGTTGTCCTCACATTGGTTAGCGTAGGCTCGTCCAGCTGTGTCCAGCTGTGTCCACAGCTGTTTTCAACACCTTAATAAAGTAGCTTCAATAGTTTATCTTCCGGTACACTAGGGGCAGCACTGGCAAATAATGTTTCCTCTTGACCCACCCCGCTAACAACATGGCTGCCCCCATAGCTCTCAGTCGAAACATTTGCTCTTTAGCAAGGATATTCGTGGGAATCTCACAATTGGTATATTATTAACTATTTTTTCTTCCTTTGTACAATGCCTACAAACCATGTTGCGTTGCAGTACAGTTTTTAAGTCAGGAGAAGTGATGACTAGCTGTCTCGCTAATCCCACAACCTCTGAAGGATTGTACATTGAGCACTAATTCTAGCATTGGGGTTGCGTCACCTAGTGAAGATGTCTTTGGTAGTTACGTATTTAATGTGCTTTCATTTCCAGAGAACAAGAGGTCTGAGAGCATGTTGCGTTCATAGGAGGTGTAATATCATCCGGTAGGTAACAATGTTTCTTCTCTGATTCAAAGCCTAAGTGTTTTCTGAAAAATAAACCTTAGAGTGGCTCCTGTATCATTGAACTCCCACAACAACTATTTTGCTCCCGCTGTCAGAGAAAAATGTGAGATAATAGTACTACATATGATACATCTCAATGCCATTAAGCTCTAGGCATAATGTTACTTTATTATAGGCTAAAAATATCAGCCTTTTTTGCACCAGAACCTGTGTCAAGGATTAACCAACGAATCTCAATTCCATTGGTTCAACTATTGACCACACTAACTTCCACTAGGCTACATTGTCTTCAGCTGTATTCACAACTTTGTATCATAAAACCCATGAAAAGAAGCTTGCATGTCAATCTCACAAGTGAGCCTTTTCATCTTCACCTTCAATCTCTACTGTTATTTTTATTTAAAATATCCCAGCATGCTCACCCTGGAGTCCCTAGTGGTATAATCCAGGCATTGAAATGATGCCTAGAAAAGTCTATCACACTATCTGTCTGTCACACACAACAATGAAACATAAGTTCCATGTTTATGTGTAATAGTTTGTTTATGCCAATAGTTTGTCGATACATCAGTGTTTGGATGGGTCTTAAATTCATGCTTGAACTCGGTCCCCCTGACATCGTATTTAAGCCCATGAACCCTTTAGATCAATCGCCTCCACAGATAATGTGTGATCACATTAACAGAATACATGTATCCACTGAATGCACAATAAATAGAAAATATCTGCACTAGGCTTATTGTTTCACAGTATAGTTTGACTGTTTCCCTAAACAAAAGGCAAGGAGTGCTGCATATTTTCTAAAATTGTGAGGTATTACTCCAGGTGGGAACATGAACGGACATGTCTGTGTTGCCACTAGTTGTACACACTAGTCGGGTACGAAGCCAAAACCAAGATTAACCTGCGCTCTTTCTGATTCAACAGTTACAGGAGAAGCACTAATGTTAACACATGTTTTGCTAAGCACATTTACATCTACCAGAAATTGTTGATGACCATAGATGGTTAAAGTCATTCACTGCTCTGTCCCTACAGCTCCCACCTCCCGCTGACACCAAGTACTTCCTTCCACACCGGAGTGGTGTTCTCATCGACACCTTCATCAGTGAGTTATATCAGTATATTATCTTGATTCACCTCAGACTGATTCTTCAAAAAATATACTGACATTTACATTCATTTATCTACATGTGTGTTTACATTTGCCTCACTCTCTTGTCAAGTACACTGTACTCAGTTTATATCAGGAAGTCATTACAGGGCAGCAGTGTCAGTTTCAAGTGTCTTATTAAGGATTTATATTTTCCTTTCAGATCACAGTCACAGATGAGCCTGACAGACTGTTCCAGAAGGTGTCAGTGTTGGTCAAAGGTCATGACAGGGCTGTCTTGGACAGCTATGAGTTCTTTGCCACCATGGCAGCTAAAGAGCTGGGCATCACCCTTGACAAAGTGTGAGTCTTAAAAGAGCTAAACTGACACACAAACTAGCAGTGATAGCCATCCATTGTAGCCTACACCTTTTTACCATTTTTTTTTTCATGACCTTTTTCCTCTGCCATAGTTTTGAACCTCCCAGGGACATTGAGAGGCTTACACTCCTGAAGTCCATCCACATCTTCAAAAAGCACAGGGTCCAGTATGAGATGAGGACACACTACCGGTGCATTGAGGTGAGGAGCTTGAGCCAGGCTGTGTTTGTTCAGTTCAATTATTTGGGGACAGAGCATAAAGGAAGCCATGCTGTGCCAATGGATTGATCTGAATATTTAAGCCTTGGCAATGGTAGTGACAACTGAGCGGGAGTTACCAATTTATGATGTTTCTCTCCTTTTCCTCTAGCTGTCGCATGTAACAGGCTCCACAGCACAGGTATACCTCGAATATATCCAGAGGAACCTCCCTGAAGGTGTAGCCATGGAGGTGTCCAAGGTAAGTCACTGCAGAATTAGTCATACACCAGGGACAGCCTGGTTCTGTCACAAGGTCCCGGTGCCCAAAATTGCAGTAATATCTTTTTTTGTTTTTGCATTGTCTGGGTCGCCAGACTGCCATGGAGAAGGTTCCAGACCACATCCTGGAGCCCATGTGGAAGGACCAGCCCACCGACGACAAGCCCAGCCAATGAGAACAGTCATAAGCAACAGATGCTCATTTAATGCCTTCTCTCAGACACCAAAGTGTTGGGCTAAAGGGGAAGGCATGAAAACGTTGAGATACTGTTATAGGCTTATCATGGACAATATGACCTACCCATCACCCAGAAACCATCAACAGAAACCTTGTCTGGAGAATGAAGCTGAACACAAAGGAAAAAGGGTCTCTTCAAGAAGTAGAACTCATTCATTATTTCAATATAATGTGTATCAGTCTTCATTTGCTGTCAGTCAGCTCTTCTGAGTTGGTTTGTTTGTGCGTTCTTCTCATTTCTTCATTTCTGTGGCACAAGACCACAGACTCCATTGTATTCTTCCAATAAATGTTACACATAGGTGTATTCATGACACCGTTTCCTGTATTTCTGCATTTATTGCTTTGATTAGTCTTTGTATTGTTCTTATTTTAGTCTGAAAGGGACTTAAAATATACTTGTTTTTTTGTTAATGTTAGCAATAGGATAAAGTATGACTGTCTGCATTGGTATATCCTGGATTTGGTTATTCTGTATGAACATGTAGGACACAAGACCAGTACACACAATCTCATTTGTTTTGGTTTTATTGAATAATCAGGATACAAAAATGTGAGGCACAGCATCAAGTAACACTCAATAAGAACTAACATCCATATTCTGCTCCCGTAGCAAAAGTAATGGGTTTCTTAATCTGAGTAAGTGAAGCCTAATACATCCTGTCATTTAAGAGGACTTCCTGGTACAGTTCCTTTCATTATCATGGACACATTTCTCCACTGCTCTATTTAAAGACTGTTGAGGACCAGCCCTCCCCTCTCTCTTCCTGGATCAAAATGAGCTGTCATACAAAGATGACACTCAAGCATTAATCATATTACGCCAGAGTGAGTCATCTCCACAATGGAAGGAGAGGTAGGAAGCTTTGAACTCTGAAAATCTTTGTTGCTGTAGCTATACACGTAGATGGGCCATGTAATGATAACGTACCTGGCTACACACCCCAAATCAAAAAGATTATTTTTCTAACAGTCCAACTTCGTAAAAGACCAATTTGTCTATCTTCGCTGTTGGCCAAACCTGGTGATGGATGGATTTGGTTGCAGGGATCCTGTCCCATTTCAAATATTCTGGGATGGGCCAGGACTTATTCAGGAAATTAAGCTGCATTCACATTCACATGCAGTCACACTATATGCCATTATTGATAGATACAGCCCTTTCAATATAGGATGTATGTCTGTTCTAGTACCAGCATTGCATATTATCAATGTAAATACACAGTGTGTAAATCAAGTGAATTATTTGTTTCTAAAACTGCATTTTCATCCGCACAGCCATTAATGAATGACGAGATTCTCCACAGCATAGCCTGTAAGCCTACCCGTCATGTCTCACCTGCTTCGATGATTTTTTTCCACTTCCATCCTGAAAGAGAGAATCTCCAGGCATCAGAGAGGGAGGGTTTAGGGAGTAAGACACAAGAGGAGGCTCACCTTTTCTAGAGCAGGGCTGGATCTCGGGTGTCACATCACTGGTGAAGGAGGGGGAGAGATGAGGGAGGGCCTGGGTCCCTGGGCCTGGTAGGATAACTGTACTGTGTGCCCCCCCTTCAGGAGACAACAACAGTCAGTCTGTTATAATCAACCACAGGGAGCAACAAGAAGGGACTGCAAAGATTGAAGGGGCAGCTGGAAATGTACTGAAAGTGCTGGAGGAAGAAAAAGACAGAGAGAGGAGGGGGAAGGTGCAACACCTGACTGTATCTTCTAAAATGGACTGGCTGTTGTGAGTCCCTACTGTGAGGTCTACAGCCATGTTTGAACAGTATACAGTCTCTGAAATGCTCTTCTTTCCAGAAATAATGCCAGATGCTTGTTAGTGCCAGTTTTATGTGCAACATAAATAATAAATGTCTGTTCATATAATTGTGCTTATACTTTATACTGGGGCTTCTGTTGCTTGGATAAAAATCACATTAATGACATTATGGATAAACAACTAAATGCATTCACAAAGAGAAGAGCTGAAATATTTAGGTTTTTTGTATTCTATATATTCCATGTGACCTACCATAGTGCTATAAGACCACTGCTCCTAGTGTGATAATGTATTTGGCAAAAGAAACATATTTGATAATGAGAAGTTATTCCTCTCTGTATAAAAGGTATTGCACCGTTACATGCATGGCAACAATCTCAGCATTGCTGTAAAGAATAAAAACAAAGAAAGGAGTTTAAGGGAAAATAGTATCTACAAGAGCAGAAGACACTGGCCAAAATACACAATTCTCCAAACCCCTTGGCTTCGAACCCCTTGGCTTCCTTTGAAATATAGTTAAAAATGCTGACAGCAATTTCTAATTATTACAATGGTGACAAGTGTTACAGTCCTGGGTCATATCAGAGTGCTCGTCCTTTGCGGATGAAGTCTTCCTTTTATACATGCTACCACTGAATTGGAACTTGAGATGAATATTGGAGACAAAACATTTCAGTGCTTTAGAAGTGGAGCGGTTCTGAGTCCTCCTGTCAAAATTTACCTGGTTGGCTATGTGATAATGCACCGTCCTTGAGTGAGATGCATGTTTCAAAGACATACTTGCGGTGCTGCTAAAAGTGCAATAGTCATACTACTGTTCCAAGTCTTTTCCGGTCTGCAGTGAATATACATTTCAGCCCTCAGCAAGACTATAGTCACTATTCCGTATGATCCATTTATTTCTTTCATTACTATTTTCCTTAAGGGCTCTTGGTCCTCCAAACTGAGCAAAAATATTGTGAAGTGATGTAAAAATCTTAATTATGTGCATGTTTGCAGCAATCCTTAACTGGAATGCTATCAAATGTGCAGCCTGTTTCAAATATCACAGTAAATATTGAATTAAAAACACAAATGTTACTGTGTAGTTCGACAGTATTTTGACGTAATCCATTCTCTTTGATAGATTACAGATATGTTGTAAAGTTGTAATGACAACTCTCAGACTTGACTGTGAATAAACAATAAAAAAGAGAAGTTGAGTTTATTTTTACTTTTATTTTTTTTCTTCACGACTACGTCACGTCTCCTGGCGGCTCTCATAAAACACATTCACAGATTCACAAAAGTTATGTTAATTACAGTGAATAAAGAGTATTCATAACACTTCAAAAAAACTAAACAGTAAATGATAACTTCTTATACTTAAGCCAATCAAATACTTATATGGAATTTGCTTTCATTTATAAAAGCTACTAGATATATATATTTTCAGTATAGTATCCATTTATAATGCTTTTTTTCCTTTTTTGTAATGACACAATAGATTGCTGAACACAAACAGGAATGTTCCAAACAGCAATACTCAACTTAAAATAGCTGCACATTAATGATATGAAATATAACATTAAATATCCATTAATACTTGACATGTGAGATATTGTCTTATCACTTGAAAAAGTGAGTCTGTAAAACAATATTTGCTGTACCGCTTGGTGAGGTTAAAATACAAAACTATTTCCATGTAACAAAAGCAAACGCTAGGGAGGTCCAAGGTGTAATAAACTAGTTAACACTGGTGCTTGAGGGCTGTTGTGCATTCTTGTATCTTCCCCCCTCCCACCCCTCACACACATTGTTTATTCTTTATTAAGAGTCAGGAAAATCTCTTAAGGCTCATAGGGTGACGGCCACAAGAACCACAGAACATGAGCTTTAATGACAGTAATTTCCCCCCCTTCGAGGACAATGGTCTCAGTGGCAACCTTGTTTGAAACAGCCTTTTCTCAATAATGTAAAATATTACCCTCCAGTACCAATAGGACTTCTTTAACGACTTAAGTAACAGAAAGTGAGAAATGCCTTTACATCGTTAAAGGTACGAGGCATTTTATGGGTCCTCTCTTGTCAATAGTCATTTTCACATTATTTCTTCGCCAGTAGACAGCATCCACAGCCAGACATTTGGCCAGAGTGTTTCATAAAGATATTCAAAGTGTTTTTATAACTCGGGGGCTTTTCACTCATTACACCTCTGTCGCCCCCCCATCTACAGAGCAAGTGCTTGGTTTTTGTTTTAGGGCAGGCTGTGTTAAAAGCGTCGGCCACCGGGCGGCCCTGGCCACCGCTGGCCTCTGCCAGGTGGGGGGTGATGCGGAGGAGAGACTGGTCCATTGTGGTAGCTGTGTAAAAGGATAAAATCACACATTGGATTTTTGGCTTTGGCCGATAGGGGGCACACTCTGATAAGAGTAGCCATCTCTAAACTATTGCACTGGAGGATGTTCTGCCCTGCCTGCTGTGCACCTTGGAGAGGCAGAATACAGAATATGTCTTTTCCTATATTATTCCATGCACTATTTAAAAGTCTGTCTGCAAATAATTGAGCAGTATGCATTACTTTTATGTACTAACATACTTTGATCCAACATTTGTTGATGATAAACCTTACTATTGGGGCAAAATGGTATATCTTAGTTGTATTTATTTGACATGTAATTTGAGAAAGAGATGTGAAAATTAGAGGGCAAGTTAAAGAGAAGGAAATCCAGTTATAATGAGGCTTTAGAGAAGGTTTTAAAAGTTTTAAAAGCATATAACTGGTGTAAGCAAGGTTTTGCACACTACCCTGATGTATTTTAGATCCATTTTGGAAATTGAAAAGTATGCAAGTCTGAAGAGAATTGTGACTTGGGTACTTGAGGTATTGCATAAATCGTATAAAAGTTCTTACCCTCTTGGGCCTCTGGGGTGGAAGTGGCGTGGAGGTCCAGGGGGTGGCATGCCTCGGCCTCGAGGGTGTGGCGGGCGGCCTCTGAAACCAGGATGACCCAGGGGGGGAGGCGGAGGGGGGCCGTGTCTACACAGCCGGAAGAGCATTATAGTGTTACTTGCACAAGACTCCTTTTATGTCCACTTTACTGTCACTGAAAAACATTAATACTGATTGGGAGCTGCAAGTCTGAGATCAAGTGAATTATGGCTGACAGGGCTTGGTAAATTGTAAAAGGATAAAAATGTAAAAGGATGAGCTCAAAAATGAATGGCGGCTTAGTCTACTGTACTCAAGACTAAACAACTTACTTTTTAGGGAAAATGTTTTTTTTTTTTTTTTTTTTAAA
>OOFE01021863.1:7560-20862 GCA_900323365.1 Monocentris japonica | reverse complement strand
CCTACGGATTGCTAAGGCAGGTAAGCCCCACACCATTGGGGAAGAACTTTGTTTGCCATTAGCAAAGGAGATCACACACATTATGTGCTGAGAGAAAGCCGCCAAACAGCTTGATCTTGTGCCCCTTTCCAATGACACAGTTACCCATAGAATTAAAGATATGGCAGGTGATGTCAAAAGTACACTTGTTGAACGCATCAAAACAGGCACTTTTTTTTCACTGCAATTAGATGAAAGTATCAACATCGCTGATTTGGCCAATCTGCTAGTTTATGTTAGGTATGAGTATGAGGGCACGTCCCACGAGGGTTTTCTAAGCCCCTACCCACAAGAACTACAGGAGAGCACATATTTCAGCTTCTGGATGCATTTATCCAAGAGACTGGTATAGATTGGAAATAATGTCTCGGAGTCTGTTCAGACGGAGCCAGGGCAATGACAGTCAGACACAGCGGAGTAGTTGCACGGATAAAAGCAGTTGCGCCAGATATGAAGTGGACACACTGCAGCATCCACCGCGAGGCCTTGGCAGTGAAGAAAATGCCGCAAGATTTAAAGACTCTGCGGTCAGGTCTAGTCAGAGAAGACGCGAAGAAGGGAGAAGAGAAGAGGAAGAGGAGGAAAGAGGGGAGAAGAAGAGGAAAAGGATAGAGAAGAGAAGGAGGAAGAGTATGAGGGATAGGAGGAGGGAGAAGAGGAGTGAGAGGATGAGGAGTAAGAAGATGACTGCTATCTTGCTAGCTTGTTTTGTTGTTGTGTTAAGTTGTTTTTCATTTTCATTTCATAAACTAGCATGTATTAATACACTGTATAGGTTGTCACTAATTATTAGTATTGTTTTTTGGCTCCTGTGGTTTGAAGATGGTAATTAAATGCTTTGATTCATTTTTGTTATCTTGTTATTATATTTTTAATAAACTGGCATGCATGGGTATTCTGTATTACCTTTGTCACTAATAATTTGTGTTGGTTTTTGGCTTCTGTGAGATAGTAGTTTGTTGGTGGTACTTGAATGCTTTGGTTTTATGAGAGGTGGTACCTGGTCAAAAAAGTTTGAGAACTACTGTTCTACAGCATCTGTGAGCTGAGATAGCAGGAGCTGTCAAAACATGATATCCACCGTCGATGGATCGGTTTCACAATGACCAACCAGTAAGTTATGGGCTGTAAGGCTAGATCATTAAAATATCATCTCTCATATTTTGGGTTGTCTGCAATGTTAACATGCTTTTTTTATGAACACGGACTAGCTACGGTTCAGAAACATGAAACATGAAAAAGTTGACTTTTATAAATGGGCAATAAAAAGACAACTTTGGATCTCAGAAATAAATGATTACCATGATCAAATCTCCTCTGAGTCACTCAATTCGTAACAGCTCCTCATCTTGCCAGTACACGTAGTGATTCTGTTATGATAATACCAGGCCTAAGCTCTCAACTTCAGAAGGCGTCTCTTTTGTACCGCAGCTTTCCAAAGACAATGAAGTTAGTGACAGCAGTGAGGCAAATCCTTCCGAGGGGTTTGTGTGGAATTTACAAGCTTACAATGCATTGCCAGTGGCACAACTGATACTGCAGGTAATTTGGCATATCATGTCCAGGAACCAGATCCTTTGGAGAGAAGACGATGAACAAATTAAAAAAAGAGAGAAAGACAGAAAGAAATCTGGTGGGAAAAAGGCGGACCAAAATCTTGGCATTCCAGTGGCCATTCACATGAAACTGATAAGTCTGAAAAGCCAAAAGACTCCCATTTTTCTTCCCCTTGTCTGCACCTCTTAGAGGCTGATGAAAGTACCTTTTGTTCCTCAAATGTCTGTCTGTTGTGTTAAATTGTAGAATTATTGATATGTGGTAAAGATGTATGATACTAAACTCTGATCTGAACCAAGATCAAACATCAACATAGTAGTTGTCTGAAACATAACCGTACACAGGTGCGTGACTCCCACACGTAGGTATACAACATATGTGCGAGAAAACTGTGTTTCTTTTATTCTCCACTCTGTTTTGTGAATGCGGGTTGCTCTGCATTCGGTGCTTGAAATTTTGTAGGTGTAAAACGTTCTTAACACAGAAAACTAAGTATTACTTACTTTTCTGGGGTACACTGAATATTTGAACACACTTCCAATGCATCACAAAGTTCTTTTCAGACAGAAACAGAAATCTTCTCTGTTTCAAAGTCCTATCCAGGCAATGGTATTCCTCAGACCTCGTTGTGTCCAATCTTAGGGTGGCTCAAAAGACAATTTGTGATTACTGCAGACAATTATCTGAGGAAACGATATCTCCCCCTTTGAGCAAAGCAGAGTGGTTTAAGATTTCTGTGGCCAGTCTTGTTGCAATCATTATTGCATAGCACATCAAGATGTCCCCTTGACCTCAGTGACAGACTGAGGACTGCACCCCCACCCACCATCATAATCTACAGGCTTGATTTCCCATGTCAGGGGAGGGCCCTAAATGGATTTTTAATCCTAAACTAACCATGCTGCACATTGCATATAGTGTTCAGGTGAAAAGTTCTTTCCACCGCCCTATTATACTGGGGCAAGTTGGGTCTGTAACCTGAATCACTGGAAAAATAATGCGCTAAGCCCCCAGTACTGTATAGGCGTTACACCGCAACAATGTGTTTCTTTCTTTCTGTTGATGCCACTGACTCCTCTTTGATGCAGCTCTGAAATGACTGAGCGCCATAGGCTATTTTTTCCCTGTTCAGGCAACTCAATGGCCGGTCTGTCTGGCCTGTTTGTTTTCGGCTAATTGCCTCAAGATCTAATAAGTTAGTGATGATGTACGGCGAGTCACCCGTGACCCTGCCAAAAGAAATATTATGTCGCACTAAACCTCACCCAGGGTAGGAGTAGGGTCCCTCTTTATCGGTCTAAATATTTCTAGCCTCCAAAGCTCCTGGTTTCAAATGTTTGGGTCAGCATGTGTTAAAGTAAGGTCACGGGAGCCCTGTAATTACGATATTATGCAAGGTATTTAGGACAAGAATGGGGGAACTCAAGACCAGCCTGGGCTCGGGCCCTGGGGGCGGAGACAATATTGCCATCCGCAGTTCTTGAGCTTGTTCCATAAAGTAGAAAGAAAGGATATCTGTGTTTACATAAATTTGCCAAAAAATGCCTCGTTGCTCTTTTAATGATTAGATCCATGTCAGACTCAAGATGTGTCAACTACTAACAATAACAAAACAATAATGAATAATGATGAATATAATCTGATCAAATCCTTACACACACTGATTGACCAATGATCCCTAATGATAATCCCATGGTGGGATTATCAATCCCAAACTTGGTTTGCCAGTGGGTGGAGACAACACTGTCTGCTTTATACAGTTCTCAGCCACTCTTCCACAGACCTTGAGACTGAGGAGACCTGCAAGTATAAGGTTCGCTCAGTTTGGTCCGCGGCTTTTCCTGTCTAGATGTTGCTAGGAAGTTATCGAGCATGTCCAGTGTTTCCATGCCATTCCATCTTTGTTTGTGAACCATTCCACGTCACTGTTTTTACTTTTTGGTTGAAAAACAAGCTGAAACATACACACACATTTGTATATATATATATCCAGCACTGAGGATCTGTAAAGTAAGGTGCTTTATACGTGCACTTAATCCTTGGTAGCTGTTGTTTTTGAGGAACAAAAAAATTTAGCAGTAAGTAAGGATAATAGTAAGGTTACTGCACTGACCATCCGTGGCTCATGCATTTTGATTGCATGTATTTCTGTGGGGGATATTTATTTTTTCCCCAGCGAAGTATCTATGATCCCCCACCCCCTCCTCTTTTATTTTCTGAACGACAGACAGCAGTCCAAGCCAAAAAGCCATTTCACCTGCATTAATACACAATGAATAATTTATAAATCCCAATTATTTGGTATCATTTATGCAAAGAGTGTCACACAAGGCATACATAAAGCATTAAGGATGGTTAACCCATAAAGGAGCGGGAGACTAGGAGAAGAGTGGAAGGTCACACCTGACAGTCAGGTTGTTTTTGTTATGTTTTTATTCCCTCTATCTTTCTCTCTCTGTCTTTCTCTTCTTGTTATTTCATATTGGGAAAACTACCTCACTGACCCGCACACAGTATTGGCCACAATATGTGATAACTATGTGCATAACATCATAACTTCTGAATTCATGTGGTAAAGTGAGTCTCCAGATTCGACTGAATGTTATCTTTCTTCTGTTATTTTAGTTTAGTTGGGAGGAATTATACATGATTCTTGGTGACAGACAGCACAATAACATGTCAAGCATCTTGTTTATGGACAGGAGCCTACAGTATACAGTGTTGCTATGAATTCAAAATCACATTGCATCGCTGGGCTAACATAGCACTCGATTTTGCTGTGATTTCCTTATCTAAACAAATGCAATTATGGTTGGGTTAGCGGTGGTGCTTCCCTGGAGATGGACCGTCCCCCCTTGTTGGTGACTATCTCCCCCACTAATCCTGTCTTAGAAGGGTCTCTGTTAACAGGGATAAGGCATTGGCCTGGTATCCTAGGCTAGTAAGCTAAAGCTTATGTACAAAATGCTATTCAAGAGGCCTGCCTGCAGCTATTGGAACTGCGTAGATGTCCATATCATTCAGCCAGCCTAAATACGGAGGAATTTAGCCGTGGCTAAATCTCGGAGACTGACGTGGACATGTTCGCTGATAAGGAATGGGCGTCTAGGCGGGAGTCTTATTTGGAATCAAATTGATGCGTTATAGAGCCTGGAACATGGAGATCTGTTTTTTCCAATGACAAATCCATAAACTCTCCAGCAAACATGCCCCTACTGTTGAAATCCCCTCTGCCTTGCCCATGCTTTACTGTGCAACCAATCATGATGCTCATTCAAGCTCTGTTGTATTTTGTCGAAGCCACTGCATCAACCGAGCTTACAGCGGTAATTCTGCAGTATGTCGCCACAACAATTTCTGCTCATTGACAGCTAACCCTGTAAGTTTGTGTTACAAATTGATAACTGTCAGTGATGAGTAGTGATAGAATAGTGTTCACTCACTGTTCATAGCATAGCATCATGTGTTAGTTTTCTGCATCACTGGAGAATATGAATTCCAAACAGTGGTTTATATGTATGGTCCACTCTTAAGGACTTCCTACTGGCAGATTGCTGAAATTTAAATCATTAAGAAGGGTCAGGCTATTGACCTCGACTTCTTATTGCTATGTGAAGTGCTCGACACCAAACCTCAATCAATTTACCCCTTCGGGTGTGAACAAAATACTTCTCAGTTTCACACATTTGGATGGATTAAGCTTTTAACACTCAGTGGAATCCAGCACTTACCCTACAAACACTTGTGAAGTGTATGTGACAGTGGATCTATATTAAGTGTGACTGGGCTAGCTCCATAAGACCGGAAAGGACAGGACATCTGTTCACTGGCGTGGTAACTTTGAACAATACAGTGTCACACGCTGTGTTTTTCTATGGCCAGTAAATTAACAATTTTAGACTTTAAGGAGATTTTCCTGTAACTGTCGCAACAGAATTGCATTTGTAATAGAGCATTAGATTATCTGGTATCATCTAATGTTGATTCTATAGTACTTCACCATATACTGTATTTACCAATACACATGATTTACACATGTTGTAATCCTTTGTGACATAATCCAGGGTGAGAATTCACACAGAAGCTCAATTCAGATGTCAAAGAATGATGCACTAACCCTCAAATGACTATAGACGACATCAGGCTACATCGTCTTAAATCTACAGGACCATATGTCACATGGAGTAAATACTACGGGATTGTGTGTATGAGTGCAGTCATGCCCAGGACACCTTCAAAAAGGCTCAACAGTGATTTCTGGCATCCCAGAAACAGCGCCCTCAATAACTCTTAACACCAAATACAACTAAAAACTGCCTACAATACCTTAACATTACCGTAATTTACTATTGATTTCAACAACAACAATAAGCTAATGGGACAGCTGACACTGCTGGCTTGAAGACGGCCCGCTCAGCAGTTCAAAACCCAAATTGTATCAGTAGACATAAACAAAACAAACTTATACCCACATCTGACAACAGTGCATCACAGTTCATGTCTAAACTATCATATGTTACGTAACACAGGCTAACAAGCCAACATATCAATATGCATGCTACACACACAGGCTGACGAGCCGACATAATAACAGGAACTTAAATCACAGTCCGCAATTATTGATGTAATCCCTGAGACTAGTAATCTATCCAGAGTCATGCAAACCGATACAAGCAGTCGGAGCTCACTTCCTATTTTGTAAGCACATTTAATCTACCATGATAAACAGGGGCAGCTTTGTATGTTTGTCACTCACATTCCTGCATCTTTTAGCACATGCTCTGAGACACATTAATATCTCAGTTCTTTGATGAGGGCTGATGCGCACCAACATTAGTGATACAGAGAGATCCAGAGAAATCCATTACCCAGGGGTAATGGATTTCATATGCTCTTCAGTGTTGCTGCTGCAGTCACCTGATGCAATAGTACATGCAACCTTGGCCTCAAGGAAATGATAGAGCTCTGTCAATCACATTACACTTCCTGCTGTTAGGGCTACACACACACTCTTAAACACACTCCTTCCATCCGCAATGGCACACAAGTACCATAAGACATTGTCTTGATTGGAAGATATTCAGCAATAGCTAAACCTCCACCATTACAGTTGTTTCTCATACATTGAGAATGAGAGATTCTGGCTGCTCTTTAAAGGATCGTCACCCAGGGACCCAAACTGAATAGATTTAGTCTTGCCGACTCATTTAAACACAGGTGTACTCTTGTTATGCTGGGACCTATCACTATTTTTAGTCCTGCCAAATGCCTGTTGGAATGATTGCTACATATGTTGGAAAGGCGCTGTGGCTCACCGCTGTCCACTCGTTGCTATTGGTTGCTTGTTATGGTGGTGATGTATAGGAATTCCCGATTACTTTACCATTGCTATCATCGCTTTGGGAGAAAGGATAGGAAATAAGGATTGCCTAAAAATCTACTGCAATGCAATTTCCTTAAAGAAATGCTGCCTGCTTATAATGGTGTATCTGTCATCACTGTGTAAGCTTCTTTATTGGTGAGACTGGGGGCATCCCTACCAATAGGGATAACCCCTTTGCCCTACACCCGACATGACTATATTTTCATGTAAAATTTGCTCACCTTGCAATCATGAGGCTCAGGCTGTATATTTCAGTTTCTTTTTAAGTACCTTCAAAAGTGAATAAGACAGTTTGATCTGCTCAAATGTGTCAAATGCTTTCTGAACTATTTTGAAAAGTTTTTGAGAATCAAGGCCGCTACCTTTCACATATGTATCAAAACCACTTTGCCAGTATTTCACACACTCTATTGGACAAGTCCCCAGTACACATTTCCAATGGTCCTTAACACCAAACCATATGCATAATCTCAAACTCATGTTTGTGGCATTAGAGTTAAAACATCACATATTTCCACTGGCTCATCAAGGTTCAGGAACCCATCCACTGTAAGCAACTTAATTCACAGAGTCACAGAGGACCACAATTTGTCTCATATCGGCTAACCATTCCAGAGTCCTGTGCCAGGCCAAAAGGCTTTAGCCTTTGTATGGCCTCCTCACATCTCTCTCCCCCTCTCCTTCTCCCTCTCTCTCTCCCCACTGTGCTATAAGTGTGTTCCACATCTGACTGAATTATTGCCTAGCTGTTAGTCTTTTGGCTGCTGCTCCTGTTTGTGCTACAAAAAGACATGAGATTTGCATTACACTCATTTCAGGCGCTTGCCAAAATATTTCACATTAGTTTCAGCTGGATGTGTGAATTATTGTTCAAATTTGATGAGCTTAGTAATGCAAATAAAGGTCACATCAGAATTTCCAGATGTGCTTGTGTCGACGGACGTGAGCGCATTTTGAAAACAAGGATACCATTCAAACGGCAATGTGTTATGATTCTGTCATACTAAACTCATCCGTCAAAGTGCATGTTTTCCAATGGCCAGTGAGAGAGACAGGGATCAGAACTGGAAGAGCCTCAATCGAACCTCAGTTTATCCCTTGTGTTTACAACACACAAAAAAAGGTCATTGATATGAAAAAGCAAAGCACTCGAACCTGCTCAGAGAAGGGCCTGTTCTTTATCTCACCCCAGCATTCCAGTAGCGCTCGAGGGGTGTAGCAGGCAGCAAACTAGCAAGCAAGCTACAGAGAGGGAGAGGGAGAGGCAGGCATAAAATCTGCATTCTGGAAGAAACAAGATGGACATAAAAGATGGACTAAATTGCAGAGAGGAATTTTCTTGTCAGAGGCTAATGGAAACATTTCCACACAACAGAGAGAGGGGAATGGAGGCTCCATTATCACAGCCTAGCAGACGGAGCTGGCAGCCATTCCAGAGAAGCGCTGAGATGTGCACACTGGCCCAGCTCAGTGCCCTCAGCCAGCCCCCCAGGCCTCCACCTGAATAATCTGTGTCAACAGGTTCCAAAATGCCCAGAAGAATCAAATAAACAGAGAGAAACACTTACAAAGTAATTGTCCCTCCAAATTTTTTTGTCTTTTGTCTTCTTTTTTTGCTTTACTTCAAGCTTCTAATTAGGCAACAACAGCCCGCGACCCCTACGATTCCTGTTGTACCCTGAGCGGGGAGGACTTATGTACTGTTATTTGTCTGGGAGGTTCACAGCAATATCAATGGTCCTTCTTCGAATATACACACATCTTGCCTCATGATGCTGAGAAAACAACAAATGCCAAGTGAAGATATGGGAAAGATTTAAAAAAAAAAAAAAAAAAAAGGCTAAATGGTTTAGGATGTGAACAACCAAAAGTTAGCTGGGCTCCAGGATCTTTTACCATGTCCCATTATTGTTTTGGTTGACAATATTGTTATTTTTGTCTACTTCGAATTGTCCTATCTACACCAAAGGCCATCCAAAAGCTTGCGTCTTTTGTTTAGTCAAAGCTGTCTTGTGTTATATATTTCTTCCCCATGTTTATTCTCACACCCTAACCCATGTCTCATGAGGCCCATGAGAGATTGATTTGGTAGTAGCATTTTCACTGACAATTCCTCCAGGCAGGGGGGCATTTGCGTGCTCCCTGACACCCTACATGCCCCCAGGACAGCATCGAGCCTCACAGTCTGTTAGAGCCAAATCTGGATTTGTGGGTTACTGATAAGTAAACAGAAAAAAAAAAAGAAAAACAGAGATAAAAGCAGACGATGAAGGACAGGATGACTTTTCAAACCTTCGGCCGCCATTTCATGATGTCAGAAACCATCACAGCACAGTCACTGAATGATCTCGTTGCAGTTTACTAAGACAAAAACACCAGACTATATAGGGCTCCATCATCAAAAACAATCTGCATGCAAAATGGTAAACAACCAAGTTGAATAAGAGAGATGGAGAAGAAGCCAATCTGGTGACCTGTTCATCTCATCTGTCTGTCTTCCACTGGAAGTCATCCATTTATAATAAGCCCAGCTGATAAATGTTTTAATAAACTTGTTGCATAATTCATTTTTGGCAGGCCTAGTTTTAATTGACTTATCGCAGCATTGTACTGAAGATCAAAAGCCTGATTAAAGCAATGTATATATTACTGCCCCATGGTTTTCCCTCAACACCACGTTTCAAAAAACATCAGAGAAGAAGTGTGTTGTGAAATGTGATCAATTATTCACCAAGATAATTAATTAAGTGATTGATTAGTGGATTACTTTTGACAATGTTGATGTCAGAAATAGTTTATGTTGACTGATGATGTACAGTACTAGATCACGGTGGGTTGAACTACATACTGCACAGCATTTATGATAAAACACTGTCAGTGTTTTTTGAATGACTGATTTGTATGGTAGGTCTCTTAAAAAGTAAATCCTGTATTCTTCTGAGAAGCAGCAAAGTTGACAGATAACACATCATTCACACGTCGCGGCTATTTGACACCTAATTACAGAGCTCTTAATAAGGGGTTCTCTCTCATTGCGCCCTGAGTTCACGCTGTCTCACTGCTATAATTATCTTGTCTCATTATTTGACAGTGTATTGTTTAACCTAGATACTGTGGGGATTCTACATGCTTTCCACCAGCTTACGCGGGAAGTGGTAGCTGTGCTTTTCTCATTAATCTTACAAAAGACCTGACATTACCTCATATGTTCGGGTTTAACGGAACATAAGGGAGATAATGGGGAAATTTTCAGACGGTGAAAGCAAGTTTTGTTTGTGTTTAACATGCACCTTTGGTCTGAATCTATTTTGATCAATCAAAAGTGACAAGTGTTTGTAGAAGAGTGACATAATTCTTATTACAGATTGGTAGGAGGCTACTTTGGAGTGAAGCACTGTGTGTGTAAAGTTTTTTTTATTCAGTCTTATACTACTGATCACAAGTTTTTATTTTCAAATTGCCCATCATTTAGGAACAGAATCCAAAACACTAAGAGCAATAAATGAGGTGGAATTTGTTTTTGTGACATACAGCAGGTGCACAGACATGACAACGTATAGAGTTTTACAGTATATACATGACACAGACATTTTTATATTGTATTATAGTGATTTTTAAAAATGAACAACTGCAGAAACAAAACCTATCCACTGGTGTAAGTCAGCTGATATTTGGACTTTAAAATCAGTGTAGTTAAAGGTATACAGGTTTTCTGGGAATTTTCACTATACTCACCCATCAGCCACTGGAAAAATATAGGCTGGTTAGATCACAGTATATCCACCTGCTCTATACCAGCACATCAATGATGTAATTCTACAACTCAAGCATGATTTCTCACACAACATAATAGGGTTTACATCAGAGGTCTTTAACACTATGGGGGAGGAAAGAAAGAAAGAAAAAGACACCCTCTTGTCATTCAAAATGAACTGGGTCATAGCGTGGCTATGAATGAGCACAAATATATCACTAATTAAGGCTACAGGGTTTCATGTGCAAATCTGTACTCTAATTGTGCAGCAAATGTCATGAAATAGCAATTTGGCATAAACATTCCAGGCTAACTGCAAAATCAGAGTTTAGTTGACTGTTCTTAAACGTTACTTTTCTGTCCATACCTGGTAGCAGTGTTAGAATATAAGGCATTTATATTTATATAGTTTGTCTTTTCTGTTGACTTTTGGCTTTCCTTCTCTACATCCACACACAAAATGAGACTTCACAGTGTGGGGTTTTCACCTGCAAATAACAGTAAGAGTGCCACTTCTACATGTCAGTGTTTAAAGCAGCTATTATGTGACTCGTGTTTATCATTGAGTTATAGCATTAACCTTAAACATAATAACAAGTGTATCAGCTCATGATCATTCACGCCTGTGTTATCCAGACACTCCCTGCTTATCTTTAATAAATATCAGAGAGAGGTCATTCCTGGGCCATTCTACTCTGTCAGATAGCTTGCCAACAGAGCTTTAATTTGTCTTAGTACACTGTATGAGGTTTGACCGTTACAGCCTTGCTGCACCAGCTCGTTTGATGGGGCTCTATCGACTGTGTAATGTGTAAATTGATGGTGTCATTTAATTTTATTTTCTGACTTGAAGTTAAACATGATACAGTTATGTGCAGAGAAAGTTTCATGATTCTAAGCTTTTATTTTGTTTCAAAAGTGCATGCACGTCAGTCTGATAATGGGTTGTTTTTCTTTAATTGATAAAAAAGCGTTTTGTTATTTTTTTGCTTTCGAGGCCACGGATCCTGAAAATCCTAAAATGTTAGTTTTAGAGATCATTACGAATTGAAGGCATTACTTCTGCATCTATCTATCTTCTGCATCTTCTGCATCTGTTTCTCATTCTGGGATGTTCCCACATACTGCGATATCCTTATTACAATTGATTAATTACAACAATATATATGTTGGCCACTAAGGAAAGCACTTGGTCCAGGGTTAGCCCCACCACACATCACACCAGGGGTCATTTCATCTGAAGTAATGGTTTGACCCCTCCCCACCTAAAGAAACAAAAAACTGCTGAGAAGTGGACAACTACATAGTGATGAGAGAGTGAAATTTCCTGTTCCGCCACTTACAGCTAGTAATTGCCGTGTAATGAAGTTAATGTTTTGTAGAATTTACAACCTGGTATTGATGGTTGTGGTGTCTCTTTTCTTCATTTCCATTCCCTCCCCTTCTCTTTCCTTCCCTTTTTCCTTGTACGTTGTATTTTAACTCAGCATTCTTTTGTTCTCCCAAAGCACAAAGGAGACAAAATGTGAGGGGTCATTAATTTCCTTCCTCTTTGTCTCTTTCTGTTTTGTTTTTCACCCCTTCTCTCTCTGTCTTACACTCCCTCTTGCTCTCCTTCATTCACATATGCTTCTTTCCTTTACTGTCTCTTTCTCTCTTACACACAAACACACTCTCTTCCCTCCCTCTCTCTCTCTCTTGCTCACTCCTTTCTTCACTCACTACCTCTTTCTGAGAGGTAAAATGAGAGTGACAGCTTTGGGCTCGACCCATAAACCCACCAGAGCCAGTTAAAGTGAGAGTGAGAGTAACAGCCACTTCAACAACAAAAAAACACACGACTCAACCCATGCCACTTGCTGGGTAACACACACACAGACACACATGCACACCCACCCACACACACACATACACAACACAAACACTATAAGCGAGCAGACCCACACATCCAGGTGGCATTCTTATGGTCATGCACTGCAAAGAAATCTGTTTTCTTACAAATTAAAAAAATCTGCCAACGGAGAGAGATATTTTCACTTGTTTTCAAATTAAATCAACTTGTTTGGAGAATTTCAAGTCTTATTTTCTTGATACGAGTGGAGTGATCTGCCTTGTTCTGCCTCGTGTCAAGCTATTGACAGGTGAAACTGCCTTGGTGTGCTGTTTTATGGCCCTCGCTGATTACTATAAATGCTCCTTTAGAATAGTCCTCTCGTTGGCTGATGTTCTCACAGTGAGGGAGCCTGAGAGAATAAAGGGAATCTGGGTCTGTTAGTCAGTAGAATTGCAGGAATGAAGACAAATCAGATTTGAACATTCAGCTTACTAGTGTGCAGGCTGGGTGGAGACACACCCACATGCATCACTCACTGCATGAACTTGCTTCCCTGCCTCTGTCTCGCAATTTATTACCCTCTGTCTCTCTCTTTGTCTCTCTCTGTCTCTCTCTGTCTCTATCTCTCTCTCACACACACACACACACAGACAGACAGTCTCCTGGTATATTGTTCTGACCCCAGGCCATCCTTCTTACACTTCGAATGACCTTTTAGTGCTGAAAGGAAACAGC